>JABAYD010066882.1:0-12618 GCA_014822095.1 Diplotaxis tenuifolia | reverse complement strand
TCATGATCTTCTTGCCTTCTCTATACCAGAATGTACCATTTTATTCTTCATGTCAACACGCAAGATAGCTTGTTTCTTCCATTTGCTTTGTTTCTTTCTATGTCTCAATGCTTCATCTCAACATTTTAGAGGATCCGGTAGTATTGACTAAATTTAACTTATTTGAGTTGATAAAAAACTTCGTACACATGCTTTTCTGATTGAGAGAATCTGCATGAATATTAATGCAAAGAGGGATCTACGTAAACTGAAAGTCTAAAAAGTCACCTACTATGCTGTTTGAAATTTTCCAAACTAGGGGAGGAATCTATTTGAAAAAAATTTACTGTAGACTAAATTCATATTATAAACTAATTTTTAATGATAATTATTTTTATAATTTAAAATTTATTAAAATATAATAATTATCGAATACTTTTTAAAATTCTTATAAACATGGATATTGTTTTTGAAAAATTCCTATGATAGCGTTTTTAGTTTATTTTCACAAAAATTTAAGATAAAAATGACAAAAAAATGTTTTATTGAAGGGTAACTATACCCGTATACCTCTAAAGTTAGCTAATCTCTAGGGTTAGCCAATCCTAGAATTTTTTTGTTTAAAGTTAAGACGTAGAGTTTTGAAGATGGGGTTTAGAATATTCAAAAATAAAAAATAAAGATTAAAAAATTTAAAATAGTTTCAAAAATCATTTTCAAATTTCAAAAATAAAAAATGAAAAAAAAATCTAAAACAAATTGATAAAAAGTGCGAATGTGAAAACATATAATCTGAAAATATAAAAAATTATATTTAATTTCATAATTTTGAATTTTTATATATTTGTAAAGTAAAGAGTACTAAAGTGTTTTGTATAAAGTAAAGTTCATTTTCTCTTCTGAAGGCTCTTCTTGTGACAAAAAGATAAAAAATGGGCAACTTGCGAGATTTTCCCTATATTTTGATGATAATTGTTATGTGTTTATGGATTCTCATAATTCTTACAAAAATATAGTGTCACTGGCATGATATTTTTATAAATTTTATACAAATCCCTTGCTGTTTTAGAAATTTGGATTTTAATGATTCTAGATAAATCTATCAAAGTTATTATTATTGTAAGTTAATAATAAATCTAGATAAATCTATCAAATCTATCAAAGTTATGAGTTAAATCTATCAATTTTAACTCATAAAATAAAAATTGGAGAATTCTACATAAATACTTTAGATTCTTAAAACTTTTTTTTACTTTGGTTATTATACGATTACAAATTATTAGAAATACTACGGATGATTCTACGGTTGAAACTTTTATCTGCTTTATGAGGAATCATGTCTACCTGCATCACCTGAATCGTCCTATAAGATCCATTTTTAACAATATTCTTTGCGGCATGCTGCAGACCTGTTGTAAACTTTTTCTCCTTTAATTTGTATAATTCCGCCAAGGTGGAACTCGAAACCTAAATCTATTGGTATAGAAGTATTAATGAACTATTGGTCAAACCATTATATATTCAGTAAAGAAAAATCTTTCTCCCTCTTTCTAAATTTAACAAATTTCTTGAAACTCTATAATATAAATCAGATTCCCACTAACACACCCCTCCATATCAGCTTACATCCAACAGTGAATTATTTCAATTGCCTTAGACCAAAACTTCCTTTTGCATTTTGGAGAAATACACACCAGTCAGTGATATCTTCTTCGGACTAAGAAGAAGAGCATTAGCCTAGGCCTGAGTATTCGGTGTCCCAATCAGATTTTTATTTTGTCCAATTAGGTTTCAGTTTTTGGTTTATCAAAATTAGACTCATTCAGATTATAGGAAACTTTGGTTTGGGACCGGTTCGGGTTCTCTCGGGTTTGGGTCAGGTTAGAAACCTTCAAAGAACCGGTATAACCCATTGTACTTTTGGGTTCGGGTCCCTATCATTTTTTTGGTTTAAAAATACATGATTTGTACATACTTTGTAACCAAAACATAAGTAAATCAGTTCTTCGGGAAGGGTTTCCAAGGAAAGGGAAGAAGAATGGTCTTGTGCAGAAATATGGCGAGTGGTACGGACGGTATGGACCACTGTATGAACCACTCGACCATTGCACCTTCCATTCAACCTTTTGGAGCATTTTGGTGTTGGGCAAAAATATGGAGTAGTGTACGGACATGCTGTAACGACCCGCTCCCGGAGTTTTTTTTTTTAAATCATAAGGTCAAAAAGAGGTTTGATTGTAAGGGAATAATATTTTTCTAAGTGTTGGAACACTGTTTTCGTTATGAAAGGAATAAGAAGTTGATTTTTCTAAATATCGAATGTTCTTTGTAACCAAACGTTTTGGACTTAGACAATGCATCGATGAACTTATCAAGGAGCAATAGTAACGAATTGCAAATTTATCAAAGGAAAGTCGGACAACGGGGAACGCGGGTTCTAAAGTAAGGTAAGTACGATCGGATATAAGTGATGGGGTCGTGCGAAAGAAGGGTCCGGTCTGCAGGAGTTATATAAGAAAAGATGTGTAGAGATTCTCTGAAACTTAGGGGCGAAGTTTAACCAAGCCAAATAAGGAAAGAGCACTAAATGCATGGCTTGGTGAGCAAGTTCGCATAATAGTATAAAAAGAGAGCTTCAGCTCTCATTCTAGGACACAACTCAAAAAGAAAGTTAAAGAGAGGTCAGAGCAAGAAATGCAGTCTAGAGAAAGAGAGTTGAGAAGGGAAGATCGAGAGAGGAGGATCGCAAGATTCTTCGCTTGAAAAACGCAGTTAGGTTCAGAGTCTTCGATCTTGTAAGATCAATCGAGGTGAGGATGTGATTCATGGCAACTCGATAACATATGTATTAGTGAATTAGATCCGAAAATGCTAGGTTGTATGAACGAATGTTGTGTTATATGGAAAGTTCTTTCTTCGTTCTTCGAAGTAATATTCAGAGATCGAAAAACGTTCTTCACGTTCTTAGGATGTATGGCATACTAGATTGTTTGCAATATAAAAATGGATGGAAATGTTTATGTGAAGAACATAGGATTTGATCTAGAATTAAAAGATATGCTAAGTGAAAAATGTTAAGGAAACCTATTTATGATATGAGTTAAATAAGGAAAGTATGTTTTGGCTTCGGGGTGTAAAAGATGTTATGAACCTTTTGGCTTCGGGCCGTAAAGGATGTTATGATGTTTTGGCTTCAGGTCGTATGTTGGCTTTGGCCGTGATAGACCTACGGGATCGAGTATGTTGAATTCGGCCGTATGAGCTACCGATGGGTCGAGTATGATGGTTGCGGGCCGAGTATGTTTTGGCTAAGGACCATAAGGGACCTTCGGGGTCAAGGATGAGTAAAAAGTAAAGTAAAGTAAATGTTTAATTAATCAAAAATGGTTAAGTGTAATGGAATGGACTACTAGGTTGCTAGAAAGGAATGAAACGTTAGGTTGCTAGAAATGGATGGAATGTTAGGTTGATAGAATGGAATGAAATTTTAGGTTGCTAGATGTTACGGGTTGCATGTGAGCAGTTTAGAGAACCCTCCTTCGTGATGCAGGTGAGGAGTGATTGTTTGGACCGGAGCGCGGGACGATGAAGACCATCGAGACTGGGTATTTTGAACTTTGGGGACTTTATGGGAGTTTTCTTTTGCACCTTGATTTTATTGTTTACGTTAGTTTAACTCGGTCTTTATTAATAAAGATGCAGTATTTTATTATAATCATATGATTCACATTTTTCCTAGTATTTTTTCAAGGCCTTTCAAAGATTTCCGGTTAGGGTGTTTCACAGGCCCTAGTCCGTACACCTATAGTGACCGTGGTAAAAATGGTAAATGGGGCATTTACCTTATCTTGGTCCGAAAGCATTTGAGAATGGTCAAGGGCGAGTCAGCTCGTCTTTTGGACCATTGAGGCAAGAAGAGGTGCTGGAGTGACAGACTGGCGTGTGCTGGAAAGGAGAAGGCATCTTGTCCAAGAAACCAAGATGCCTTACACATGTGGACTCATCTATTGGCTGGTTCAAACAAAAGCAGCTCCTTATGTTGACTCCACATGCTTAGCTTATCCCCCAGCTTGTGAAAACCCTTTGTACGCCTTCCCTATATATTTGTAATCTCTCTGGTTAATAAAATCAAGGAGTTCTTAGTCTCTCTAATTTCTAATGTCTCAATAATTCCTTATTATTTTCATAATCTTTTGTTCTTGGTTGATTATCTTCTTAGTATTTCTTAAACATTTCTTCTTTACACTCAGATTATGTAAAATCATATGGTATCAGAGCCAGGTTGGCAACAATCTCAGTTCTAGTTTTGTTCTTGAAGATTCAATTTTGAAGCTTTAGTGTTCAAGCTTGCATCGGTTTGCTGTTCTATTCTTTTCCAAGGCGATTCATGGAGTCTTTGGGTCATTTGATTGATGATTGAAGGCTAATGATTGTGTATTTATACTCAGTGATTCTTAGCTCAAAGGTGTCTACTTTAGCAAGCTTTTCAAGTCAAGTTGTTTGAGATTGAGAGTGGTATGAGCATGAAAGTTCCGGTTACTCTCAAGGGAGGTAACTACTTGTTCTGGTCTCGGTTCGGTTGGTGAAGACAGGCATGGGGAGTAAAGGTTTGCGGGCCATATCACATCTGGTGAGGCTACAAAGCTCATTACTCAAGTGGGTGATGAAGAATTCATCACATATTATAATGACAAATGGGAGAAAGAAGATTTTGGTGGTCTTATCGGTTCTTCAAGGATCACTTGATCAATATATCTTGTAGGCGTATAGCTATTGTACACATGCAAAGGATCTGTGGGAGACCTTGAAGAAGGTGTATGGGAACATCTCTAATTTGAGTAGAGTGTTTGAAGTCAATCGAACTTTGGATGCTAAGGCCAAGCACAACTGATGAAGACGAGCTTATAGAGAGGCGTAAGCAAGACAAAGTCTTTGGATTCTTGCTTACACTCAATCTGGTTTACAATAGCCTTGTCAAGTGTATCCTAAGAGCCGAGAAGCTTCCATCTCTTGAGGATGTGTGTGCTCAGATCCAGAAAGGTCAAGGATCGATTGGTCTATTTGAAAGCAACGGAGAGTTGTCTTTGGAAAATCAAGCCTCTCACGAAGTTAAAGGAGATGGTCCACAAGCTAATAAGGCAGTTTTTCAGAGGTATGAGGATATGAGGTTCAATGGAAATTGCGATCAATGCAAGAATATATGGTCATAAGAAGAGCCAATGCTAGATCCTCCATCCACACTTGAAGCCGGCCAAGTTCATGAAATAGAAGGAGGCGAGAGCTCACACAAGCAAGGCTGGTGATGGAAAAGGGCGTGAGGCAACTGAAGGCAAATCTCTGATGGCTTACACAAGCAATCCGGGCAACCGAGTCAATGGTCAAGACTACATCAAGCGGTCTGACATTGAGGACCTCATTAAGATGCTCAAGGATAATGGTAATATCATGGGTCATTCTTTTGGAGCTAACTTAATTGCTAGTTCTCTAGATGAGCCTTATAATGCATATAAGATTGATAGAAGTGCTGAATCAAAAATGGATAGTGTTGCAGGGGTGAATGAATCTTACAATACATATAGACCATCTAGTATACTATATCATACTGCTGGCATCATGGCTAAGCCCTTGATCATTGATTCTGGTGTGGCTCATCATATTATAAGTGACACTACCTTGATAAAGAACATTGAACCGACCAACGGTAAAGTAATGATTGCTAATGGAGATAAAATACGTATTATAGGTATAGGTAACTTGAAACTCTTCTATACCTATAATAGGTATTTTCAAGTTACCTATACCTATAATAAGTATTTTATCTCCATTAGCAATCATTACTCCATTAGCAATCATTACTGTTATGGCTTCAGGCCTAGGTATAGGTAAAAAGGTATTTTCAAGTTACATATACCTATAATAGGTATTTTATCTACATTAGCAATCATTACTCTATTAGCAATCATTACTGTTATGGCTTCAGGCCTACCAATCATTACTAATGAAACTGTTCTATACCTATAATAGGTATTTTCAAGTTACCTATACCTGTAATAGGTATTTTATCTCCATTAGCAATCATTACTCCATTAGCAATCATTATTGTTACTCCATTAGCAATCATTAATGTTATGGCTATAAAATACCTATTATAGATATAGGTAAAGAATCTCGAGCTTTATATATATGCATGAATTCACATCCAACGTCTTATCAGTTAAGAAATGTACTAAAGATTTGCAATGCAATGTTATATTCACCCTTGATGATGTGAGATTTCAGGATATTAAGAGTAGAAAGATGATTGGGAAATGAGTGACCAAGGGGGACATATATGTTCTTGAAGACTTACCTCTTGTTCCTGATTATAGTTGCTCTAATTCTACTTTTGTTTAAAATAAAAATGCTCTGTGGCATGCTAGACTAGGACACTGATATACCATGGATTTGACCCACTTTTAGCCATGTAAGTGGTTTAATATCTACTCACTATGTTTTAGAGTATTTTTAAGCATATTTAGAGGTTCAAGAGTAATTTGGAAGAAAATGATGTTTTTGAGCATTTTGAAAAGAATTAGAAGATATCATCTGAGCTGGAGATTGACCCACACACGAGGTCGACTCAGAGCGATTATAATCGATCGATACACCTTCAGTGGCATCCATCGATACCGAAGAGCGAAAGGCCAATACGTGACCCAGCCGACTTGAAGCCCACGATTTTACCAATTTACAAGTATACCCCTAACGAGTTTTAACCTAAGTATTTATATTTTGCCAAGGTTTTTAGGAAAAAGAGAGCTTTCTTGTATTATTTTTTCACAGCTAAAGGTTTTTTAGGATTCATAGAGTTGAAGAGAAGATCCAGAGAGATATGTGATTGGAACTCCATTCATCACCAACAGATCACAACCACCAGAGTAGCCGCCTTGTCATCACGCCTCGTTCTATGCCGTCATGGTGGTGCTTGTAACAGGTCCATTTGATGGAGAACGTGGCAAAGACGAGGAGAGAAAGTGAAGCCAGAGCTACCATCTCAACGTAGCCAATCGCTGATATGCACCGCCGTGTTTTGTTAACCAACGTTGGCGGAACCCTTGTCACCTGAGACGTGGCCATGTTGTCGGAGATGGTGTCGTGTCCTTAAGAAAGGAGATACGTGAGATCTAGGGTAATATGTACCTCTTTCTTGCGTACAAAGTTTCCTCTCTTCCATTTGATTCACCACTTGCCACCTTAGTTTTAACCGAGAACTTATGTCATGGTTTTTGTCCTTTATGCATGTGTATCTTTCTTATTGTCCTCATGTGATAATGGTGAGAAGCTGAGACCGGGTACGAAACCATAGTGTTCCTTGTTGATCAAGTCATCTCGTTTTAATTGCCAATCAGTTCCAGTTGTTAATCTTGGCTAAGGTGAGGGCTATTCTGTTTAAATCCCGAATTAGTTTAGTACTACTATTATGGAAAGTTTAGTTTCGAAACATATGTTCCGTCTCTGTGAATCGAGTGTGCTATAGAGCACTCCCACATAATGAAGAGTACGCAATCAATCGACAAGACTTATCCTGCATCGATTGACACTCATCCTCATTTGGTAAAACGGACACGAAAATCGATTGACGCTCACCTTGGAAAATTGATCGATTTTAAGGCAACCAACTTCAAAGAATTTGGCAACTTTCCACTTCCAGAAAAGGCAAAAGATAGCTATATAAGGAGTCTCGCAGTAACAAAAATTTCTCATACCAAAGAAGCAGACAAGATGCAAGCACCCATGATCTTCGAGAAACAAAGCTAGAGAGGCACTAGTTTCAGCCTTCCTCATGAAAGAAGCAGACATGCAGCAATTGACAACACAAAGAAGCATACAAGATGCTAGAAACCATGACCTTCGAGAAACAAAGCTAGAGAGGCACTAGTTTCAGCCTTCCTCATGAAAGAAGCACAAATGCAGCAATTGACAACACAAAATCAACCGCCGAAACTCACCTCGCATCGATCAATACCGCAGATAACACATCGACCGATCTCAACTCTAAACTTAATTCCTTATTTAAACAATGCTATATAGATCCTACTTATCTTACTGCAGATGAGTTTGGTATTTTTTGGGACCCATATGGCCACGCACGAGATATGGACGGAAGGATTCTCCAAGCATCCAAAGAGGAGATAGCAGACATCCTTCAGATGACCAATGGACCTAAAAACCTTTTCCAACAGCCATCGATCGACCGGACACGACCGACAGGGGAACTTTCCCATCGATCGATAGGTGAGCCTATGCATCTATCCACAGCTACCTAGAACATGGACTACACGCCAATAACTGACATGGAGTCAATGGACTCCACTGGGAAGATAAAGATGAGTATGGAGTCTACCGGGATGAGTTTGGATATGGAAGAGGAGTAGATGCTGATATCATCAATATCTCATGGGATGACATTAGAAGCCTTTTGACAAGGGCATCTATGGGTGAGCGCAGCTACATATGTCTTCCAAAACATGCAGCATCATTCACTCTGACCAAGCTAGTACCAGAGATCTACACAAAATATGAGATTGATGAGATGGTATTGGGGATTTTTGGAACTCAAGATAAAACAGAAGAAGAACTCAAAACCCTGATATCCAATGTCTACTACCCCTTTGACAAGAACATCGATTGGCTGACTACATGCATGGAAGATATGAGGGAAGGGATAACCGATCTGCGAGCATAGCGTGCAGAGGAAGAAATCGAAGTCGTATTGATCGATATCACTACTGTCACATTGATCGATGCGAGCATCGCCATCGAAAAAACATGCAGAAGTTAATATGTTGAAGGAAAGATAGATCACTAGGAAGAACGATACCAAAACAATACGATCACTGAAGTCTACGATCCTCTCTACAATAATGTTACCTGGTTAAGCTCAAAGATAGAGCTGATGCAGAGAGATATGGATATGCTCCTTGAGAAGGAGAAGAACCGACGGGATAAACCCGCATCGATCAACACTAATGCTGACACATCATTCGACGCCAGGTTTGCAGCACTACATGATCCACTGCACACTTGTGAGGAAGACATGGTTCATTGTTATACTTCTCAGACTATACGCTACTTCGACAAATTAACTGCCCAGATGAGTGTAATGCAACAGAAATTCAACGCCATCCAGAATCAACTTGACTTTCACTTCACAGGCTCAACATCGATCGATAAGCACACCGCCAAATCGATCGACGCAAAGAAACTACCAGTGCAAAAGTTTTATACAAGAGCAGAAGTTGATAAGGTCATAGACAGAGTTTACAAAGCTCTATGCACTGTTGAGGACAGACTTTACAGGAGGTGTGATGACATACATTTCCCGTTCAGCAGCATCAGTGGATTACGTTCAGAAATTTAATGGTTGTAGAAAGAAGTAAAAGTAATTCAGAAACAACTTGCATGTCATCCTAAAGCATCGACATCGATCGACAGGGCTATACCAGAAACAATCAGCGCAACACATGTGGCATTGATCAACACCGAGTCTATACGAGACTGAGAGCAGCTGTTACAGGATAAGCAAGTTGTGCGTGGTTCAGTGCAAGAAGAACGAAAGGAACTGTTAGAGTATACTCTTCATAGGATTGGGAGACATAGTTTCAGCATTGAATACCTTCAAGAGAGGCTACAAAAGATATCAGATGTAGTAGTGAAGATGGATGAAAGAAGGACTAGAGGTGATGAAGCCACAAGAAGTTTCATGGCCACTTGGTTCAGAATCAGCAGACTGATGTGGATACTTTTTTTCCAACAAGTAGCTTGTTAGGGTCAAAAACGGTAATCTCGAAATCAACATCTACGATTAATTCGCCTTACATATTCCGAAAGGGTCTCGGATTGAGAAAACAAGGAACGGCCAAATTCGTACGACCGATCAGCCAGCTCACCGGTCGGCGAGCTGGAACAAAAGTCCAGCTCGCCGACCGGCGAACTGGCCAAGAACAGCCACCTCACCGACCGGCGAGCTGTCCAAGCACATCCAGCTCGCCGACCGGCGAGCTGGAACCAACGCCCGGCTCACCGACCGGCGAGCTTGAACCAACGTCCTGCTCGCCGACCGGCGAGCTGGCTAAGCCGTTTTGTCCGATACCGGTCGAGTCGGATCACATCACCCTCATTTCCTGGACACAGGCACATATCCCGACTCGATCATACTTCAAAACACGACCGGAACATCTCTCGTTTTGTCTCGATCCGTATTAATGTTGGAACTTTACGATGAAAACCGCTAAGACTTGTTTTCTCGTAAAAGTCTCGAGTTAAGCGAAACACCAAGGGTTATCAAACTATACGATTCACTCAAGAAGTTTTTTAAAAATGACATCGCATCGCGGAACGATCTTGTCCAAACTCGTAAAAACGGTTAAAACCGCAAAATGGCCCGAAAGGTCTTAAGACGTGATAAAGGCCCACTTACGACCTTGGACGAAATCCAACCCAATAATATGATGACGGTTTATCTATTGCTCGCAGAGAAGATAAATGTCAAATTTGAAGATAAATAGAAGTTTTCCAAGGATAAATAGGAAGATCGAGAAAAATTGAAGATCTCCGATAGACACGAATCAAGGCGGAAAAGGAAAGACTAAACCACCTAGAGAAGGAGTATATAAGCACAAGGTTGAAGCCAAGAGGAGGGAGAAAACTTTTAGACCTAGAAAAACTGTTGTTATCTTAGGCGAATTTAAGACTTAGGCGGCTGGACTAGCTAGTCGGATACTTAGAACGTTTTAATTGTCTAAGCTCCTCGATTCTCTCTATTGTAATAGCTTTCAATCTTTCAATTCATCTTTATATCAATAATAGCCTTTGCGCAATTTCTTCATCCATATTTTGTTTGTCTCTTTTTGTTTTAGTGTGTTTCCGCAGAGATCTGGGACCTTCCGGAGAATTAGGATTTTCCTAACTTTTCTTATTTTACGGAAGATTGACGGTGCGAATTTTGATTCCCACAAATGGCATGGACTGAGGATGAGCTCAAGAGGTTCTTGCTTGGTCTACAGAAAGTAGGGAAAGGAGATTGGAAAGGGATTTCTAGAAACTTTGTCAAGAGCAGGACTCCTACTCAGGTCGCTAGCCATGCTCAGAAATAACTTCTTCGACATCACAACCAAGACGGTATGTCTCTAGTATAATCCTAATTTCATTTTATTTAAGCTAAGCATAAGATGATTTCTTTCCTAATGGTAATATGTGTATGGGTCTACTTTAGATTTGGAATAGACTCTGCTTAACGTAAGGGACGGTGTCGACTTTCTCCGATGGTACTTTTAATGTTTTCAAAGGCTCAGGTGCTCCAGTCGCTAACTCCGCCGTCGCTACAGGTGCTCCAGTTGCTAACGGTGCCTCGCCTCTCTTTGAAAAATGGCTTTCTCTGATGTAGTTGTCGCTATCATCCTTCCCCTTAGACTTCGTAGATCTTCCGAACTGATTGTTGCTAGACTGTGAAGATGATGATTGTTTCGCAACCACTGCTCCGCCACAGGCCTTGTGGAGTGCTTCTGAAGCGGCTCATTCAGATGCGAAAGAAAGAGACTCACGTTGAGGTATAGATTTCAAAATCTTTCATATGTTGTGTTGTGTGTTTGTTCTTTTTTTACAATAAAACTCTTCTAATTTAACATGCTTTGAATGCTACCGCTTGAAACTACTCTCTTAAAGACTTGGGCGTTCAATGCTATTGGATTTTTATTTGCTTTTAAGTTCCCTAATAGGCTTTGTACTTGACGGATGCATGATACATAATTTCACTTATGGTTGTTGTATTGTCACAAAGGAGAATTAGTTTTACTTTGGAGTAGCTGTTTTGTAATCTGAAGGTCACCATATGTCTAATAGTAAATATTTGAATTTGATGTTATAGAATTTTCTCTGTGCAAGTTTGCTCCAAGTTTGTCTGTAAATCCTTTGTTTGTGGTTGAGATATTTTTGCTTTCATTGGTGCAGAAAAGTAAAAGTGAAGAGGGTATCCTTGATGAAGGTGATGATGATGATTTGGAGGAAGAGCATGAGACACGAGTTCGTCCAGATGTAGAGCCTGAGGTGAAGATGAAGGCTCCTGAAGTTCATGCGCCCCCAAGGAGGTAGAGAGGCAGCTTTCCAAGAAAAAGAGGAGACAGAAGGAAAATGCTGAGGCTGATGCTTTGTTAGCAGATTTTGAAAATTGCACCTAAGGATAGTAACATCGGTGAAGTATTCACATGGAACGAAGAAAGAAGAGGACTTGAAGCAAACGCATTTATAAGGAGTATGTATATTATTAATAAGGGTTTTTATAGGTGTAGAAACAATTTATAAAGGCTTATAAAACAATTTATAAGAATGTATAAAATAATTTATAAGGATTTACAAGGGTATGTAAATAATTAATAAGGGTTTATAAATCATTTATAAATTTATAAAAACAATATATAAATTATATAAACTATTTATAAAGCTTTGTAAATCAGTTGAATCTAGCTCTAACAGAGTTTGGACTTGTAAAACTCAGATCTTGTTAGTTTTATCAACTGAAACAAAGAAACACTATAAACAAAAATCCAAATAAACAAGAATAAATGGATGATATCACTCAAATTACCCTAAGGAATGAATTAC
>JABAYD010066848.1:0-15709 GCA_014822095.1 Diplotaxis tenuifolia | reverse complement strand
CCGGATAGTGACTTGGAACGCAATATTCAAAGTTTATTAGATATTCAAGACTATACTACAATTACTATATTTCAAAAGTTACTGCCATTCTGGGTTCTTTGGAATATTTGGAAATCTCGAAATAAATTGCTTTTTCAACGGAAAACAGCGCGGGAGGGATCCATTGTTGCTTGGGCCCGCGCTGAAACTGAAGAATGGATATCAAATACAGACATCAAGCCAAAGGAAGATCGTTTTCTACCGGATTTACGTATACATCTTGAGGAAAAACATTGGACTCGACCACCACAAGGATATGTTAAATGTAATGTTGATGCAGGCTACAACTTTCAAACACAAGCTGGGAAAGCATGATGGGTCATACGCAATGATCAAGGAAATGTAAAACATTGGGGTGCGGCTACTCTACATTACACGCTAAACAGTCTGGAAGCAGAAGCTAAAGCTTTACTTTGTGCGATTCAATTGTGTTGGAGTTTGGGTTATCAATATATTCTTTTTGAAAGTGATTCTCAATCTTTGATAAATAATATCCAAGAGCTGGAGTCGCATGGGTCTTTACTACTTCTTGTCCACGACATTAAGTATTGGTCTTCAAAATTTAAATATTGCTCGTTTAAATTTGTACGTCGCATATATAATAATGTAGCTCATATTTTAGCTAAAAAAGGTCTACCTAATGGTTTTTTTTATAATGATTCAATTCATCCTCCTATATGGTTAACTCCATCTTTGTATTCCGATAAACAACTTTCAAATTAATAAAGTGTTAATTTAGTCGGAAAAAAAAATCATCAGCACTGCTTTTTCATCGCATGGATCCACAACAACAAAAATCTCTCTTTTATTCTCTCCTCTTTTAGCGATTAGGTTTTCATCTGAAGTTTTCAACACATTTCAATTATTTAACTTCATATGTTTTATTGTGGGCGTTCATAACGAATTGTGTCAAATGTGTATGAGAAACAATATGATCAGAGCAAACCACTTCCATACCAAACCAAATAAAACATCGTGAAAATTATTCTAATTTTTAAAAAGTTTGTAAATCACAATTATCTTATTATTTATCGAGGTTATGTTATATTTTACATTGGCAAAATTTAGACCATAGAAATATTTTTTATTATAACGCTTATTAATTATCGAATATTTATAAAAATTTAAGTCTGAACTAAGAAAGATGGCTTCTCATCACATTTATAGTTATCCGCATGCATCATCAACTTCCCACTAAAACTGGTCAATCTATACTTGCCATAGTGGAGATGAAGAGGCAAATTTATTAGACTTTCCCCAGATTCACATGGGTCCATGCGTCTTTCTCTTGATCATAAGCGACCATTAAATGACCAAGACTCCAAGTAATATTTATACGGTACATGTTAACATATATCACACAAGAAGAAGCTCGCCATAAAGCATTCAATTGTTCTCCATCAAACTTTGTCAGCCATTGATTCATTTTTTTAACATTGAAACCATAACAACCATCACCATGGCATAGGCACATTGTATTATGCATCAGAACATATGTGCTGAAGAAGTAACATACATTCAATAGTAGTGTATGCTTTATACAAATCAAGTTTGAGTCTTTGGATCAAATACTTCCACCCAGTGTCACCCAAGCTTAGAACGTCTTACCATATGAATCATTCTGTCAAAGATTCCAGAGCAAGCATATTTCATATTCGCATAAGGAGATAACACATTCGGGTTTTGCAATCAACAAAAAAAATATTTGATGCGGTTCTTTGGTCATCATAGCATCCACCGATGAAGTTAAAGTTATGAGCGCGTGTTTTAGGAGAAGAGTGTAAAAGTGATAAAGTTAGAATGAACATCAAACTCTCAGAGGCATTAAACAGTTTCCATACAACTCAAAGGTTTAGTTAAACCATTTTATCGATGGTTTCTTTTAACAAATCATTTCTGCCTAAACGAAGAACTCAACTATGTGTCACCTCCAAGAGCACCACGGGTTTTTCAATACCCCAGTTGATAGAGCAATTAAACATCTCCCATAATAGACTAATTCAATGAACAATCTTTAATATCAAATCGACGGATCAAGCCTTTATCTGAAAAAGTAAAAAAATGATTGCAAATGCAAGCAACTTCAACTAGAGAAACTTGGAAACCCAACTTTTATTTCTCTGTCAGAGATTGACGAGCAATAACCAATGGAGAACCCGAATGTGACGGATTTTTGTTGGAACTATAAGGGGCGGCAGCCTTTGCTTTTGTACCTTCTATGATATGATCAATGAAACCAATGGAAAACCTAAGAAATGGTAAGATCATCAAAGAAGGTGGAGGATCTTTGTTGGATTCGAGTTTTGTTACTTTTAGTCTTTGTGATTTTTGGTAAAAAAAAATAAAGTCATATTAATTGTCATTTACAATTACAGGTGTTGGATTGACTATGCACCAACATAGACAAAATAAATTCATAACTCAAAAAAAATAGCAGTGCTACATTTATTTTGGGAACAAAATCAAAGAAACTCGAGAATATGCTAGGATAAAAAAAAATCTTTGATATTTTGTCCAACTTTCGTTTAAGAATAATTATAATTATCACAATTACTGAATGTGAGATAATTACAAACTCAAATTTCTAAGGTCTACTTAACTAATTTTCAACTTCATTGTCTCATGAAAACTCTTAAATGCTTGTTTATAAACACTACAAGCGTTTACAAAACAAAATACACATCCACGAAACCTAATGTTGAGTTTAGTACCCAAAAAAAACATGGGAGTCCACCTAGGTGTGCAAGCCACAACCCCTCCCCCCCCCAATATATTCGTCGGATGTTTTCTTAGACAATATTTTTCCAATACCAAAACTAACTACAACTAGTCTACAAATGGTAGCATGCATGTAGTTATGTCTTAATGTTTCCAAAAAATATAATATTATGTCATTCAACTATACAATTACATAATCACATCATGGTAGTCTAGTGGTTTCCATTAGGTAAGTAATTGCCATATTGGTCTAGATCAGGGATCGATTCTTCTCTAATGCAAAATTATTAGTTCCACATGTGGTCATGCATATATGGATCCATTACTTACGACTCAATTGAATATTCTGGACATAATTCATATGTGGAATGTACCCATCCAAAAATTTGATCTGATTCTTTGATAGACATCGGTTTAATCTTTATAAAATTGCACCTACTAGCCTCCAAACACTTTATAATTCATTCGCTGACCAAAAACCCTACTACATCCACATACCCCGTGTATTTTATGTATAATACTCATTCACTCCTTGGAAGCAACAGACGAAACTTGTTGGTAAAATTAAAAAAATAAAAATTACCCGTGGTCGTGACAGCTACGCGTCTCCCTTTTCACTTTCACAAACTCTTCGTCTGGTAACTTCTTCACTCTCACTTCTCCGGGAATCTAACCAGTCGCTCAATTTCTTCCTCGCCCTCTCTGCCTTCTCTTCGCCTTCTCTCTGCAATCGCAGCGCTGCTTTTGGTTTCTTGGAAGGGGAAAACCTCGTCCCTTCGTACTCCGTCTCTATCACGCGATCTCAATAGCAACGACTGTAATCATTATTCATGCTTAGATCAGATTCAAACCCCGGCGATTTAAAGTTCGAACTATCATAAAATTCAAAACTCTGTAAGCCTTGGTAATCTCTTACTTTATTGTCGATGTGCTTGTTGGTAATCCATTTTGCATGTTCTTGTTTCGGTAGTTATTATTTCGTAATTGTAAGATAATTACAATAGAGTATAGTTGAATTACATTGCCTCGATATCATATTGGGTTACTATGCTAACACCGTGATATTCTATTTGAGTTATGTTCTATCTTTGCCGATTAGTATGTTTTGTTCTATTAGATTTAACTATTGTTCTATTTATATATAAAACTTGAGTTCTGATCTATTTAGTTCCTTACCGTAGACAATTTACAATGCTACTTGAGTTCTGATCTAAATAGTTCCCCATTTAGTGTTTTTGTAAGTGCGCTTTTCCTTGATCTGTTGACAAATCTGTTCTATTTAGTATACTTTCTTGGTTTCCATTTTGTTTGGTGTATATTTTGTTTGATTCGTGTTCTGTCGTTTCCAAATATGATATGAAATATTGAAGTTCTATTTAGAAGTGTTGTTATTCTATTTATATATGGTAATTCGCACTTTGTTCTATTATATTATACCCTATTTAGTGTTTTTGTAAGTGAGATTTTCCTTGTTCTGATGACAAATCTGTTCTATTTAGTACAAAAGCTTGTTCTATTCGAGTATCAATCATTTGTTGTTTTTCTGTGAGAATTATGTTCTTCTATGTCGATGCGTATATGAAAACCTTCACGTTATAGCCATATATGACCATATATGGAGTCAAAATTCGAACTCTCATAAAATTCGAAGCTCTGTAAGCCTTGGTAACCTCTTACTTTATTGTCGATGTGCTTGTTAGTAATCTATTTTTCATGTTTTTGTTTCGGTTGTTCTTGTTTCGTAATTGTAAGAAAATTACAATAGATTATATTTGAATTACATTGCATAGATATTATATTGGGTTACTATGCTAACACCGTGATATTCTATTTGAGTTATGTGCTATGTTTGCCGATTAATCTGTTTTGTTCTATTAGATCTAGTTACTGTTCTATTTATATATAAAACTTGAGTTCTGATATATTTATATTATTATATTGGTTTATATTATGTCTGGTTTTCTACACCTTCGCATTTCATGTTCTAACTAAACCTCTTGCTTTGTTATCATGTTTTAGGTCGTCATGGAAGAATTGGTCCTCCCTAGTAGACTGTTTGAAATAGGGTTCGAGCCAGATAGGAAGAAGTTATTTCAACTTAAGGTGGATTGACCATATTAAGTCTATATTGGATGATAATCAGTTGGCGCAGTTGAATGCTTCCCAGTTTAGCAAAGTGTTGCAGATGGGGAAACATACTTTCGTTGTCATATTTGTACATCATATTCTCTCGAGGAAGTTGGTAACTCAGAAGGAGTACGAACTCTGGTGGAGATTTGCTGGGCAGCCCATTCGGTATAGTATTCAAGAATTTGCTCGTGTCACCGGGCTTAACTGTGGTGAAGTTGTTGTTACTCGTGGTCAGGAAGCCGCGAACATCAGTCGTCGTGGTAAATCTGGTAAAGAAAAAGGAACAACACCCAAGAAGTTGATATGGGATTATCTGTTCCGTGGGGAAGAGAAGCCAACCACTGCTTGGGTCTATGATCGGCTTATGCAGGGGAAAAAATGAAAGGACCCTTTAACCAAGTTTCGCGCAGCGTTACTTCTGCTGGTTGAAGGTATATTGTGTTCTACATGCTGGTCGACAAACATCAGACGTGAGGTGGTTAGTATGTTGGATGACATAGAAGGTTTTCTTAATTATTTGTGGGGTTGGGAGTCCTTCCTCCTCACTGTGAAGAGCACAAAATCTCGTGGTGTTGAGCAGTATGTACAGGCAACCACATCCATTCAAGGATTCGCACATGCGATGGTTCTCGTCACCATCACTGCTTGCCCAGAGATACTTGGAAAGGGCCAAGGAAGTGCATCTGGTGGGGTTGATTGTGACAACCCTGACGCGTTGTTGAGTAGTTTGTTGGATGTAAAATTTACGGTTAACTTGGTACTCGCTAAGCATCTAGATCAGAAAGGACATGTAGCAAAACTTATGGATACTTTATCTATTCTTTTTTTTCTTCCACTACATCTACTTAGAAACATATATACGTCAGGCACTTACTAATATTGTATATTTTATCCTTAAGTTTACTTGAGATAGTTATATTTCACATAGAATAAAACTATTTGGATGTCATAGTATATATAACTGCATAATTTATGGCATTGTCAAACTAATCTGATTATGTTTGGTCAGGCATATGTTCGAGCTTTTGTAGACTCAGACGAAGATGCGGATCTTTTGTTGAGGGGATTGGAAGACAATGCGGATGAGTCGGTTGATAACTTGGTTACATTGATATCCGATGACTATCCATTTGAAGAAAACACTTGGACTGTTGGAGTAAGAGCCGAGGATGTGAAGATTATAAAGGGGGCTCAACCGATATCAGACTCAAGCGAGAGTAATGATGCATCTGACATAGCTAAGAAAGAGTGCGAGTAGGGAGGGGTAGATAATTCTGTGAACGTAGGTGAAGCAGGCCAACATTTTCCAAGTAATGAGCAAGGACAAACAAGTGGTCATCACCACACTGATAATATACCATTATTACTCAGATGAGCTGCAGATGCATACGAGGAGCGGATGATGTCTGTCTACGAGGGTTGCTTGGCGAGTTTAAAAGATCATTTCCATACAATTGCTTCCTCCATCCAAACTGAAATTGGGGATGCAGCTAGACGTATTACAGGGTTGGAAACCTTGGTGAATACAGAGTTTGCTCAAATAAGACTTCAGCTGAGTGGTCTTCGCAATGTGGACGAACTACCTTCATTTAGTCCACTCGGAATTTCCCATGGTAGATTCAAGCCGCATACTGCCCCGGATACTGGTGGTTGTGTATTGGTTGGACATGTATTTCTTATAAATTTAGTATTTGAGATAGTGTGTATCTGTAGTCATCGGTTTTAGTTGTATTTTACTTTGCACTGACTATTTGATTTGTGTGACAGTACGAGTCATTCTTCAAGCAACAAGATAAGTCTGATTCCGGTGCCAGTGGCAATATTCCTAACCCCCATGTAGCTTTCGATGCACCCTGTAATGGTGAACATGTACGGAAAACATGGTTTGTATTATCTATGTATGAAACTACCTTCACCTAGTTAATAAAAAAATAACTGAATATTCTATATCTTTGTATCTCATATAAAATAGAATAATATAATGCATTCTATACTATATTATTGATGTCTTCGATGTGCTACTGATATGAACATTTGTTCTTTCTTTTGCATTAGGAGATACCTACACCCGTGGGTTATGTATCTCCATCTGCTTCTGTTGTACCGGATCTACCAATTCTTTTACCAGCTGATGTATCTACTCATGATATGCATGCTGGTATTACTCATGTAAGATTAATCCCTAATCATCGTTTATTCCATATATAGAATAGTACATCTGGTTATTATGCAGCTGCTTATTTTATTTAGAAATAGCTTTGTTATACTATCTCTCCGAGTTGTCAGGGCATTGTGTATGTGTTTAGTGTTTAATGTCTATAAACTAGTATTAGTGTTTAGTGTTACCAATGCCACGTTCTTTGTATCATGTTATGACTTCAGTTTGGGTTGCCTGAACTATGATTTATGGTTTGGTTTGGGGTCTGAACGTATGTTACTATGTCGTATTCTGTACGTAGAATATAACAGCCTGTTGTGACTGTTTTACATTGCATATTAGATTTGAATTATGTGTTTTGGCAACCCCCGTTGTGTGTTGTATTTACTAAACAAGAATGCAATGTTTGGCAGATAAATACAATGGAAACTGCGTCTATCTCCAGTGTATCAGTCAACAAAGACACTGTCCAGGTATTTCTTGAGTTTTTCTAGTAAATTTTGGTACTTATTGAATCTTTTACCTTAATTGTTTTAGGGAAAGGACCCTAGCTTATGATTTATGCATGGGTTCATCGAAATTTTATTTAGTGTTTAGTTTCCTTGTGATGGTGAAGTTTGGCTTATATTTGTTGATATAGCCTCTTTCCAAACATTGGTATTATATTATCTTCATATTCCATATATCTTACATAGAATATAATTGTTAGTATCCATTTATGAAACTTGTTTAGGGAATGGTGTATTGGTTTCCTGGTTAATGCCTATAAAACTAATAATACTGCAACTTATTCAGGTGCAAGCCTCTGAAGTTGTTCATGTTTCCGGTCTGTCAACAGTCAAGGAGCATGTCCAGGTATTTCTTGCCTTTTTCAACCAAATGTATTGAATATACACTCGTTCTTTATGGATTATGACTTGGGTTTTGGGTTGCATGTACAATAATTTAAGGGTTAGTTTCAGGTACATGGTGCGAAATTTGGCTTCCATATAATATAACTTGGAGTTGTGGTTCTGACTTGCGTTTAGGTTGCATGTACTATGGTTTAGGGTTTAGTTTCCTTGTGATGGTGGAGTTTGGCTTATATGTGTTGATATAGCCTCCTTCCCCATCATTGATATTATACTATGTTACAATTTCATATTTATTACATAGAATAGAGCAGTTAGTATTCATTTATTAAACGTGTTCAGGTTACGGTGTATGAGTTTGCTGTATGCAGTCTAAAAAACTAATAATACTGCAATTTATTCAGGTGCATGCCTCTGAAACTGCTCATGTTTCTGGTTTGTCAACAATCAAAAAGTCTGTCCAGATATTTCTTGCCTTCTGCTACCAAATTTATTGTATCTATACTCATTTTTATGGATTATGACTTGGGTTTGAGGTTGCATGTGCAATAATTTAGGGTTTAGTTTCAGGTCCATGGTCTGAAATTTGGCTTCCATAGAATATAACTTGGAGTTGTGTTTGTGAATTGGGTTTGGGTTGCATGTACTATATTTAGGGTTTAGTTTCTTTGTGATGGTTGAGCTTGGTTTATATGGATTGGATATAGCCTCTTCATAATCATTGATATTATGCTATGTTACTATTCCATATTTCCTACATAGAATAGAACAGTCAATATTCAGTTATGAAACGTGTTTAAGGTACGGTGTATGGGTTTGCTTTTTATTGTCTATAAAACTAATAATACTGCAACTTATTCAGGTGCATCCCTCTGAAGGCGCTCCTGTTTCTGGTCTGCCAACAATCAAGGAGCCTGTCCAGGTATTTTTTACCTTTTGCAACCAAATTTATTGAATATACACTCGTTCTTTATGGATTATGACTTGGGTTTTGGGTTGCATGTACAATAATTTAGGGTTTAGTTTCAGGTACATGGTGCAAAATTTGGCTGCCATATAATATAACTTGGAGTTATGTTTGAGACTTGGGTTTGGGTTGTCTATACTATGATTTAGGGTTTAGTTTCCCTGTGATTATGGAGTTTGGCTTATATGCGTTGATATAGCCTCATTACCGAACCTTGATAATATACTATGTTTCTATTATATGTTTCTTACATATAATAGAATGATTAGTATTCATTTAAAAAATGTGTTTTGGTTACAGTGTATGGGTTTGATGTGTGCAGTCTATAAAACTAATAATACTGCAACTTATTCAGGTGCATGCCTCTGAAGCTGCTCATGTTTCCGGTCTGTCAACTAACCAGGAGTATGTCCAGGTATTTCTTGCCTTCTGCTACCAAATTTATTGTATCTATACTCATTCTTTATGGAGTATGACTTGGGTTATGGGTTGCATGTACAATAATTTAGGGTTAAGTTTCAGGTTTATAGTCTGAAATTTGGCTTCCATAGAATATAACTTGGAATTGTGTTCGTGACTTAGGTTTAGGTTGCATTGCATGTACTATGATTTAGGGTTTAGTTCCCGGTATGGGGTGGTAATTTAGATTCTTAATTGTTTATTATATTTAGAAATTATTTTTGTTTACTATCTCCATGGGTGGTTAGGAACTGCTGAACGGGTTTAGTCTTTACTCTCAATACAATTAATAATACTTCTATTTTGGTAGATACAATCATCTGAAGTTGCTCATGTTCCATGTCTGTCATCAAACAATGAGTCTGTCCATGTATTTCTCAACTTTTGCTACTAAAAGTATTGTATCTACTCTCATTGTTTATTTGTTTTGTTAGGAAGCTCAACATCATGAATTGGGTTTGGTTGCGTGGAACTATGCTTAATGGTTTATGTAAATGCCACATTCCTTGTATTGTTATGGCTTATGGTTTAGTCTGGGTTGTTTGTCCTTTGATTTATGGTCTAGTTTCGGGTCCGATCATATGTTACTATACCCTACTCCGGATAAGAATATAACAGTTTGTTGTAACTGTTTAACATTGCTTAATTAGAACATAGTGTGTTGTGTCAATCCATGTTGTGTACTTTATTTAATAATGATAATGAAATGTTTGGCAGATAAATTTCTTGGGAACTGTGATTGTCTCCAGTATGTCAGTCACCAAGGAAACTGTCCATGTATTTCTTCAATTTTGCTACTGAATTTTGTGAGTTATTGCTTCTTCTACTTTAATGGTTTTATGTAAAGGACCCCAAATTGATGAAAATATGCTTGGGTTCTTAGTAATATGGTTTAGGGTTTAGTTTCCTTGTTATGGTGGAGATGGGTTTATATGTCTTGACATAGCTTCCTATCCAAATATTGTTATTCCACAATGTTACTATTCCATATTTCTTAGATAGAATATAACGGTTAGCAAATATCACTCCACCGGTCCATAAGTCCATATATGGATTTGGGCTTCGATTCATTGAACCATGATTTAGTGTTTAATATCAGTGTGAGTGTGGGTGCTCGTTAAACATCACATGAATCATCATTCCATCCGCATAGTTTTCTATCCACATGGTGATTGACATTATTACACTGTGGTAATATTTCAGAAATGTTCATAGGATATTGCTTCTGTCTTTTTTTTTTGGCAGAACCCCATGCTACTGGACATATATTTCTGATTTTATGGAAACAAATTTAGATGATGTTTTCTCGATGCATCTAACTTTAATTGTGACATGAAACTGCTTCTGTTGTTGTTCCCGTAACGGATGAGAATATGGGTCAGGAAAATGCACAAGCAACAGGTGTAAAGGTATAAATATTTATGAAATAAATATTGTTATTAACATTAGGTATACCTCTTACGCGCAAATGTTACATAATTTGCGTCTTGTATGTATGTGTAGCGAGGGCGATCCGTGAGTGAATCAACTGTGGGGACCCCAGATGGCTTTCGGCGATATAGTAAGAAAACCCATACTGAACCCCAAAGATACACACCACCTCTGATGACCACACGAAAGAGGGGTTCAACCAGACAAACCGGAAAAGTTTGTTTGGCGGATGCAAAGGTCAAACCCGCGGGGGGAGGGAAAAATGTGAAATTCGCGGGTATACCCCCAACGTCACCACCTCCAGAAGAAAGTGAATTTATCGGGGGGTTTTCAACCATTTCTACCACGTGATCCCACCAGGCGAACCATGTTTGTCAAGGAAATGGAAGAGGCCATGTAAGTATATAAAACACTCGTTATCATTTGATCATGTGTACCGAAGTTAATGGTTCTCTTCCGTTTTATGCATATTTCATCAGAATAGAAACTGATGTATATGTTCCATCTATACATATTGCGACAAAATAGAAACTGATGTATATATTCCATATATACGACAACTATATCTTATTTAACGGTTTAATATTTTTCTTTCTTGGTTGCTTATGCAGAGCCCAACAGATTAGCTCAGTTTTAGGCTTGCCCATTGTTGATTTACAGAATGTGTTCCAGTGCAACGGTGTCTGTAGACCGCGGGTTTGCCAAACTGTCTTTTTCGGGTTTTTATATAGCCTCCTATAATTTTTGTACAACCTAACACATTGTATGTTGTTTTAGGGTGTTGATCGTGTCATCCATTTTATCCAGAAGCGTCGGGATACACTCACAGATGTTAGATTTGACTTCATCCCTTCCATTTCTTGTCGGCGTTAATACATGACTACATTGGGTTCCAAGCTTCCGAAGTGAAGGAGAACTTTAGTTTCTCATCCCATCCGCAACAGCAGTTGACATGTCGGCCTCATTGGTTTACAGAAGTCGATTTCGTGTATAGTCCTGTATTGATTAGAGAAAGACACTGGGTGGGAGTGATGTTAGACTTGAAGATGTGGGTGATCTACGTGGTTGACAGCAATCAAGCATGCCCAACGGATTTCTCTGTTTGTAATGTACTACATCATGTCTTCGTTCTCCTCCCGCATTTGATCATGAAGTATTGTCTGACTACTCGAGCTGCTGAGCTGGACTTCATGCCAATGCCCATCACCCGATTGGATATACCGGCCCTTCTTGAACATCCAGGTATGCTTTCAATTCATCATATAAGTTATAAGTGGAAGAGAACACCAACAAACTGACTGGTATATCATCGTGTTGGATACTCGGCTGTAGCGGCACTGCTGCTGTTGGAGTTTCATGCAGCAGGAAAGTAGTTAATTAGTTTGTCGTTAACTGAATCCCAAGTTCGGGCTGCTGCGCAAAACTATGCTATTGCATCATTGGAGTTATGCAAGTCAGTTTCCCCTCCATACGGAGTGTATTGGGATACGTTTGTGTGCCTATTTAATTTTCTGTTCAGATTTTCTAGTTTAAAACCCTCCTCTCGTGTTGTATTCCTACTACTGAATTTAAGTATGTATGATGTTTACCTTTCAGCTTTAATATATAACTTCTAGTACTTTATAATTGCATGGTTCCCGTCGAGAAGGTCTTTAGTTATCTGGTGATATACCATTAGGTTTGGAATAGTATTTATATGAGTTCATGTTACTATTATACATTGACTGTATAGGATAGAACTAGTGTTACACAACAATGAGTCGTTATCTTACCTTGTTTATCTTTTAGGTTTTGTGGGACTGTTAAATGATTTGGTGCTTAGTTTCGGGATTAGAGTGTCCTAGTTACCTATATGCTTATATCACATAGCATACTTTGGTGCTACTTGCCTATGTGTTCTATTATGAATTATTTGTTAATTGATTTACAATTTATGTTTATGTTTACTATTATCATGCTGAAATAATCTTACATAAGGGTATTGTCATGTGCATGTGTTTCCAAATATAGGTATATGGATTGTAAATTTCCATTCTACTATAAATAAAAAAATATCATATTTACGATGGCATTTATTCATTTATACAAGAAAAAAGCGAGCGTGGGTGCTTCCGAGTAATGCACCCATTGTGCTCCGTACATTAGATTAAACTAGCATACTAAATGCGTTTCCAATACAAACATATATATATATAATTTATTAGCATCTAGATTATATTAAGTGAAAACGTGAATTTCGTTACGCGTCATATGTAACCATCGATTGAGATTCAACACCGACTGTGTCTTCGTCACCTAGTTCAAAATGTTACTTCCACCTGCCCTCCGATGCCATCCAAACACATACCCCATTATATTTGGTAAGTGCACATTGCGGTACTGTGTCCAGAACGTCCACAGCGTTTGCACGTGGTGGTAGATGACTTCCTTGATGTCTGTCAACGAAATATTATATTAAAGTATATTTAACTACTTGTTTATAACCAAACTATACTATATATGTAACTATTACATTGCATACCTCTAATCCACTCGCTGATAGTCTTTCTTTCGCTCTCTGTAATGCTACCCAGGAAATTACATGCGATTGTAAGTACTAAAACATACTTACATGTGGATCTTCTCTTATGTCCGTTAACATAAAATTCCATGCCGCTGCAATATCATCATCGGAGTCGGGGTAAAGCTCTGTTTCATCTTGTGAAGGCATTTTCTCCTTCCCCTTAGCCTGCCGGTGTTGTTTGCTATGACAACACGGGACGTAGTTCCAGCCTCTCGACACAGTATTCCACTCATATTAAATGGAATAGAGTCAACACCATCTATTTCTGATATATTCAAGGACGATGAATTTGTCCAAACTAGGACTTCCTGGTCGTTTGTTTCCCCGTTGGTGCTGGTTGGCTCCCATTTACTGGATGTTCCGACAGCGCAAAAACATGCCAAGCATCAGCAACGTTTAAATCTTCCTCAATAGTAGGAACTTCTTGATCAATATGTGGTTCAACTTGCGTCCCGGAACCGTGATCTGACACCACTTCTGAAGTCCAAAAATATCCCTACAAGTAAAGGGACTTTCTCAATTGCACGCCTCATTTCTATGAAGCTTCCAACTTTGGAGTCATTTGTTATGTATTGGGGCATATACATGTCCCCATCCTCTATTGACATCCACTCCGGGTATTGGTAAGAGAGTTTGAGAGTGATTTCTGTCGCTGCAATGTTGAGCCGTTCTCTTACTGTTGTAAGTAGCTCTTTCAGTTCCATTCCCTTGTATAAGTTAATGTAGGGAGGGTCATCTGGCATGATGTCAGGTTCGAAATTCCAACGTCTTCTGTGTGAGAGCTCCATTTTCTAGTTATGCACCACACTTTATTTTCCTCTGTCATCTGCATGGTGTAGCAATCATTACAGCAGACGTAATGGATAGCGTTTTATTTGTTTATATATGTTTCTGTTTTATTTGAAGTCAAAAAGATTACTATAGAATTATCTAAGGATTTTACCTCTTTTTCTCTGCTTTGGCATACGGTCTTTCTTCTATTAGTCTTCATACTTCTTGTATGTTTCCTTTTATAAGTAGTATATGGGAGCCATTTAAGTAGCATTGTATGTATTAAGAATGGTAGGTAAATGGGCCACAACACTAACTTAATTTTGGCATCTAGTTCCTTCCACACATTTACAACAACCTTCACCACCCCAGAAGTGGTAAATTTTCAATGGATTGACATCTATTCTCATTTATGTCTTTAACGAGTCTGCATTAAATGTGGCCATTTTAATTTGATGTGCTCTTCAACCGTGAATTGTATCTACCCTACTTATAGATAATTGATACTTCACAAAATAGTATATATTATTAAAATTTGACATATGCGAGGAAGATTGACTATAAGATATGAAATATCATAAGAAAAAACAAATTGAATAGTGTAGTTCTTTTGTATATGATATGGTCAATATTTGCATAACATGTATTCAAAGGTGAAAAATCCAAGCGTAAACTTTGGAAGAATATTTCACACTTATGCAAATATTAACAATGTAGATTAAGTTGGAGCAAATTAATCTGATGTAGACGTCAGTACTGTACACTTTAGTAGTTCACAGTTACCATAATGTGTACCTACTCTCCTTTACATATTATCCATAATTCACATATTGAATATTCCAATAAATATTTTTTTTATACCTTCAGAACGTGATAGGAGTATATGTATCATATAGGGAGTATCATATCCACATACATTAGTAAATGAAATAGTTTATTTCTATACTATATGGAATAGCATATACCCATAATAATTCGCTCATATTCTATGAGAATCATACACCATTGTCAGCCATAATCTAATCTCCGTTTAATCGGTTGTGCTATCTTCCGGGTTACTATTTAATTTGCTATTGTCACTGCATTTCATTGAACAAAAGACCCTCTTCAGAGTTGGATGGAAATTAATAACAGCTACATAAAGGCATCTTTAATTTATACAACATAAGAAGACATGCGGGTGTTTCCGTCCATGTTACACATGGTTTGTTCATAGATGAGATTAAGATAGCACACTCCAAATACAAACATATATGTCATATCGGCATATATGTTGGTATTTAGTTACAAAAGACATAATCTTTGTTAAACTTCGAGAGGCCCATTTCTTACACAACACGGTCTTAGTCTCATTCAACCAATTCCCAAAATGTGTCTTCAAACTACCTTCTGATGCCATTCCTTGCTTATATAACTTATCATATCGGGTTTCTGCAAGATGCCTTGTTGTGACCCGAATGTCCACAACGCTTGCACTTCCTGCTAGATGAGACTCCCGTTTTTTGTGACAACAAACTTCATTTATTTCATGTTTTATAATGTGTATGTATATTACTACTAGTTTCAATCATATATTAAGTGTGAGGGCTGAAACTCACCTCTTGATTTTTAGTAACAGGTTA
>JABAYD010066821.1:0-13574 GCA_014822095.1 Diplotaxis tenuifolia | reverse complement strand
AATAAATCAAACTTAACATTTTACCCGAAAAAAAAAAGAAAATCTGAATAAATCCAATGCAATGAATCAATCCGATGAATTAACATAGATATACAAAAACGAGCAATGAAACTGGTCAACAAAAGGATTTATGTGAAATGATGATGATGATGATGAGAAAAGGATAAAACTTGAGACCCAAGAATCCGATCAGGGTTAGGGTTTACCTTTCTTGAAGAACTTGTCTCTCTGGTTGTTTTTCTTTTCACGGCTATTAGCAATTGTCTTTAGCCAATTTATCGAGTTTTCATGTTCAGGGGCGTATTTAAGGAGATGGTCTTCTTCTCTTAATTAATTTAGTCAAACTATAATAAATCTGATAATTAAAAATCAAGAACTAATACTGTATTCCCGTAAAAGAAAATAAATCCAGTGACTTAAAAAATTTTGAATGTGTCATGCAGGCATGAATTAGCCGGAAAACGGTCAAATAATAATTCAAAAACATAATTGACAAAATTACACTACGCCTGGGGTGTGCAAGCATGTTATCGATTGCTTCTAGCCATTTGACCGCATTTCACTTGACAGAATACGGTACTCTATCAATTAATTTTAATATTTTTAATTTTATATATTTTAGAATATATTTATATAAACTAATGGTCAATTTTATGATATATTGATTTGTATATTTAAAAAAAATATTATTTTTATACCAAATACATGTATCATAAATATCTTTTAAGAGAATAATAAACATATATTTTGAAATGATAAAAATAAATCTAGTTACGAAGAAAAACAAATAAGAGAATATTTATTTCTATTTATAGAAATTTTAATTTATGATATGAATGAAATGTTTAAATTATTCATCTATGTTTATTAATTTATCAAATATTAATTTAAAAAAACTATATAATAGTCCAGTTCATGCTCAACACAAATGTTCAGTTTTCGGATTTGTTCGTGTGAAATTAAGAGTACAAGCAAGGGCTGTTTAGTAATTTGTCTCTAACTAACTAAGCAAGTGAACTCATCAGAGTCCGTCAGGATACAATCGATTTCGAATGCTTCTCTTCGTCTTCTACGTTGAATCACCACAACGCTATCTATGGATCTTCGTCTTCCTCTACCATCTCTGTGGAGATAAAGCCCAAATCACTTCTCTAGTCTCCAGCCCAATGTCCAGCCCAGAAGCAAAACCTGCAAAACCTGCAAAACAAGAAAGTCAGTTTAGTTTTCCTTTTAACGTAAGTGTCGGTCTTACATTTCTAATGACAAAAGGAAACTATACAAAAGTTACAGAGGAAAAGGAATATGTGATCTACTATATAAGGAGGCCATGGGGGAAGGTTAAAATCATCAGATACAAAGCTAATAACAAGAGATAGAGAGAGACCATGACCATAGCTATAAGTTTTAGAGTTCTTGTGATTTCTATTTGTTATTGTGAAACTATTTTTTGCATAATCAATAAAGATACGTTTGATTCAGAGATATTCTAAAGCACAAAGTTAGATTCAAAACCTAACAATCTCTCGTTCCCTAATCGCAATATGTGAGCTATCTCCATCTTTCTACCTTTGATTCAATGTCGCAACTCTACTTACGAACTTTCACCCCTCTTCTGATCAAATTCATGTTTAGGTTTACGTGTTGGCGTTTTACTTCGTTAACTTGGCCGTTACTGGAGAAACTCTCCCCGGAAAAGTTATCCGCGGCGTCGTTTTATCAGGTGACTCCTACCTTCTCGCTACCGATGGAATGGTAAGCGGCGTCGTTTTGACATTATCCGAGCTCCTCTTCTTTAGGGTTTGATTAGGTTTCGACCAAACAATTAATAAACCAGCTCGAATGTGGTTGATTGTGTAACCGTAAGCAGACATATACGCATGTTTCTATGGTTTTGAGTTGAGATCGCGTCTTGTCGATTTCCATAGAAGATACGAGAGAGCGGAAACTCTTGGAGATGAGAGAAAGCAAAGGATAATTCCATCTCGAAACACGGGCAAGAATATTTTTTGTGGTTTCATCTGGAAGCGAAGAAAACAATGACAGTGGCTGAGATATCTTTTTCGGCTTTGGTTCAACGTCTTCGAAGGTCATGATCATGGTCGCCCGAACTTGCTGTGGAGACAAAAATATGATAAATTTAAGATTTATTAGACAACGATTAGGTCTGTAAAAAAATGTAACGCATAAATAATGTTCGTATCTCCGTATATATCTATAAATTAATAATATTGGAATGCGATATTTTTACTAAGGATATTAACTTAAAAGAGATTTTTCAAAATGTTAAAAAAAAAAAGATATTATAACTTATAGAGAATTTACCTTTTTTCTGTCATCGAGAATTTACATTTGTCGTAATATATAAGATGCGCAACAAGCTCGTCTTGGAAAATAAAAGGGACCATATTGTTAATGTGGTTCAATAGGCATAATAGATGAGAGAGTTTGGAAGGAAGCAATGAGCTACAATGATAATACTCATCAGGTATGTCTCTACCTACTATGGCTAGGTCACTGCAAGATATCCTTCCCGATGAAACCGAATTATATTGTGTTGTGGTTGCTTCTTGGAAATCTCAAATGAAAAAAATGGAATTGGATGGTCCACTCCTTGTTCAGAAAAGAAGGCACCTCTAAGCTCCAACGAAGCGCTGCAATGGAACCTACAATTCAGAATTGGTAGCTTATCAGAAAGGTTACATTTCTAGGAAGGCTGCTTGAAATTAATATGAAACATGGACTGCTTAATGCAAGGAAAGCAGAATCAAAAGGATGTCATTCTAAAATCTGCCATTACAGTCCAAAAGGATACCATTACAGTCCAAAACATGCAACAATAGCTAAGAGAAATCAATGTTTCAAAAAAAAAACTAAGAGAAATCAATATGCTTTCATCTATGTCCCTAGGAATCTTGTAACGAATGTTGACAGCTTAGCTAAAAAGGCTAGGATCAATAACCAACTTTATGTAATTATCTGGCTGAACATCTAAGCCCTTCAAAGTAATAAAATCAAAAGGTTGACAAAAAAATCTTACTGTTTTCCAATGATCACGTCTAAGACCTTCTCCAATGGAAGATTTACGAGGATCTATGGAAGTTCTAGTGTTGTATCTAAATAATTATGTGCTGAAAATTAAATTAAAATCAAATTAGATAGATATGGTTCGTATAATTAGAAGTTCGTGGAACCATTTCTAAATGACATGTGTCATAGGTAGTATTTTAAAGAGAAAAAAACTATCTTTGTATTTCCCTTTTGGTGAACCCAAAGATGATTGACCAAAGAAAGCTTGGCGACATGGCGAATCAGTCCTCTCCGTCCTCTAACACTTTCATCCTCTTCTTTTCTATCTTTTTTTAACTGTCAAAACCTCCAATTGAGACTTGTATTGATTCCGACAGAGAGAATCATGGCGGCACGGAAAGGAAACGATTGGAGAATTGGCGGGGGGAGCTTTGGATGAGAAGAATCTTTTCTTCAAAACGACCAAAGGGATCAAACCAATAGCGAGTTTCGACGAGATGGGGATGAATGATAAAGTACGTCTCTTTTCCTCTTGACCTATGATTGAAAAAGTACGAATTTCAATTGGTACTTACTTGGTTATTGATTTTGCTTAGTAATTTAGACAAGGAACATTTACTTAGAGATTGTTTCTGCAATTACGTGGTTAATGATTTTTCTGTGTAATTAGGATGAGTAACACTTACTTAAGGTTGCAATGCCTGTTTTTGCAACTTAATAATCCACTTGGTATTACATGGTTAATGATTTTTATTTCTAATTAGGACAAGGAACAATAAACTCTTAAGGCTGCAATGTCTGTTTCTGCAGTTCACTAATTATCTTCTTTGTATTGATTCACTGTTTTAGTAAAGTCAGATGAATGAGTTTTTAGGTGTTTTATTTTTTTTTGGGTCAAATTACAGGTTCTTGTGGTGCTGAAGATCTGCTCTGATTCATTTATTATTGGTTTCTGTTTGTTTTTTCTGAAATGGGTTTCTTGTTTTCTGCAGTACAAAGTCAATGAGAGAAGATGGAGATGGAGGGTACGAGGTCATACCAAAAGCGATAGAGAAGCTTGGATTGCGTTATACCAAATTACAGGTTATTGTGGTGTTTCCCCTTTGGTTTTCAGGAATGAGTTTCTTGTTTTGGTCAAATTATAGATGAAGGGTACGAGGTCATACCAAATTACAGGTCTTGTGGTGTTTCCTGTTTGGTTTTCTGGAATGAGTTACAAGGAACACATCTCTGTCAAGTTATATTCTCTTGTCTCAATTAGTTTGAATTTTTACCTTTACTTACTCTGTATTTGCATGCTCTCTTTTGTAGTGTTTGATTTTCTGCTTCAATACTGCAACTGATTCATCTTATATACAACTTTCACTTATGTTTGATCTAATTGCTCAAAATAACTACACAGTGTGATTCATCTTATATACAACCCGCAGCTTTCACTTATATTTGATTTATTATAGATTCTGATGCAAGTATTTTTATTACAAATTCTCAAATTTTTGAGATTTAGAACCTTTAATTGGTTTTACCATTGGAATGGTTAAAACTAACAAGTATCTAAAATTTTTAATTTTATTATTTTCAATTAAAAAATTGATTTAGAACTTTAATGGAGGATTTATTGTTGGAGATTGGTCTTAACCCTAGGCAAAAATGTGGACCCTTTTATAAAGGTTTGCTATATTTTTCTTCATTGCATTTTTTTAACTTGCTCTTTGAGATTCTATAATCTGTTCATCATATTTTCTTTTTTCTCTCTGATCATTTCCACACACCATTTTTTTAAGATAATAAAAAAAAAGTCACCTGAATTTGCTGTGTTCAAAGTGGTGATAATGGTAAGAGTACGTATTTCTTATTGTCAACGTAAAAGTTGATAATGGTGAGAGTACGTATTTCTTATTGTTTTGTCTTTTAATAAGTACATTAAGTTTATTTAATTATGGGGCATAAAAGATTGAAATGGACCTTTAAAACAACATAAGAAAATTATGAACTTAGTAAATTAGGTTTACTTAATTATGGGTTTTTTTGATAATTTAATAAATTAAAATAGACCTTTAAAACAACAACAACAAAAATTATGGACCCATGTACCAAGGCAAATATCCATGTTGCCATGGGTAAGAGCCGGCACTGCATACACTAAATCCGAAAAAGACAATCCAAACCGAGAGGATAACCGAATGGTAGACCTAAAAAACATAGACTATGTTTCTTAGTGGTACCTTTTGGGCCCGAGCTGTCAATCGTGTCAACTGTCAAGGCACTCTTCAATATATGAACCCTTTCCAAGTTACCGTACGGCTACTTATCTACAAAATGAATAATATTGCTCATGGTTCAATGTAGTTGGGAATAGATTAGTGATGGAAATAAATTACCACTGACAAGTTACCAACCTTCGAGGTTAGTTCATCCAAAGCAGGATAAGCAGAATTATCTAATTCTGATGTCCTTGCAGCTAGTAAGCTGCAAATAGCTTCCAAAGCTACTTTTAGCGCCTGAAACTCAAACGGTGATTCTAAATAGTAAAAACAATCATACATTTCAAATTCCACAGTGCTGTTGAGTTTGAATAGAAAATTTGGGGGTATTGTTGGACTTTAATTAAATTAAAGGAAGCAACGTTTCAGACAAAACGTGTCGGTTAGGAGTCAACATATACTTTGATTAAAAGGCACCGCTTGAGTTAGCGTTTGCGTTGATTAAAGGAATCACTTGAGTCAATATACAAAGCGATCAAGTGCAAATACAAAGAGTGAGGGAGAAAAGAGACAAGAGAGAAGAGTACTGAAAATTAATTGGATTTAATCTTCTTCTTCTTCCCCATAACAAGTTTCTGAAGGAAAACTCAAAAAAGTAAAGTTTGCAAGGGTCTCGTGAAGAAGTATAGTCATCAGATCAAGTATAACAAAGGTCCAAGTGTGAAGACCATAAGGGAAGTCTTTAGCTAAGTTTTTAGCCAAGTACGGTAGAGACTTTATTAGAGTCCAAAGGTTTCAAATACACTATGTTGAGTCTTATCACGTGATCTCATCTCTGAAGCTAAACGTGTGTAAATAGCTGAAGTATAAAGCTATTTAGATTGACTCTCTTGAGCTGATTAGGGGTTCATGTTAGATCACTCAGCCGAGAGATAGATATAGAGAGATCACGGGTCAAAGCTGTAACAGAGCTCGCTTGTGAGCAGTTTAGTGTGTTGATGGTTCGATCCCAGCTCCGGTGAGTTATAGCTGCGTCTCCTAGTTTGGAGGAGTGTGGTGAACACCGGGTCAACATATAGCGTTGTTGTGTTCTTGATTCAAGTTCAGGTCGAGTTGATTGAGAGCAGGAAGAGAAGATAGGATCAACAAGCGTTGGTATTATCTTCACATCTGTACTTTGGAATAACAATTTACGAGTGTGAAGTAAACTCAAACGTATTAAGTACGTGAGATTGATTTGCATCTGTACTTTGGAATAACATTGACAAAGAGTGAGTGGCTCTTATATCAAAGAGAAGATCAAGAATACCATCTTCTTTACTCGCTTCAGCATTTCCTTGAACAACAGGCAAGCGTCTCTGAAACTCCTCCAGGACGGGAATAAGATTTACATCTTGAAGAATCCCGAATCAGAACCTGTATCATTTTTAAGGAAAATAATAACCAAACCAGTCTAGTCCCATCATTACAATAAACTGTTATAAGTATAACTATCACATAAGTATGTTAGACGATCTCACCTATGTTGTAAACTGTAGTGTCTGTGTCCAAATTAGCTACAAGGCAGTAAAAAAGAAGTGAAAAGGAAACTGAGTGTGTCTAACCTTTGGGCAGTAATAATGGCCTTGATATGCTGCATCGCACCCAAAAAACAAATCATTTGAACCAGTTACATATACTATTTAACTAAAAACAGCCATGATAACATACCCGTAACTGACCCTGCCGTTGGTAACTCCCATCTCCTGCTTCTCCATCATTACTCAATACAAAGATAGGCTCTAGTAGACAATGCAGCCGTGTATCTAGGCTCAAAAAGACAAGTGCTACCATACTTGGAAACTTCAGTTTTACTCGGTTTCATTTTCACAGAGTTAAACTTCCAAACTTTTTCACTCCACCGAAAATGTATCTTGTTATTACCACTCCAGATCATGTCAAAAACGGATCCCCCTGGATCCCATGCACAATCTTTTGAGCTCCGTGGCGATCTCTTATAATCCACCTTTGCTTGATCGTCCCCAAACGTTTTAAGTTCAACGAAGGATGGTCCCCAGCTACAGTAACATGTTGAACCCATCGGGTGAAACCATGATTCTTCTCCTTGAAGTCACTGCTTTCCTTAAGCTCCATGAAGAACTTAACTTGGAATAGATCCTTCTCACAGTGTTGAACTGATTCTTCTGCAGACAAATCACTCTCGTAAATCTCTGTGTTTTCTTTTCTATTGTTTAAATTCTCGAGATCTTCCTCAACATTGGCTTTATCAACAACACCAGATTTCTTCAGAGGACCAGCATCATCATCTTGCAGTTTTGTAATGTGCCGAGTTGGTCTCTCACTTGTTAATACTTCTCTTGCGTTCCCCCACAGTCGCATAGCATATTTCACCAGGTTCCCAAACTTGATTTGTCAAATAAAGCACAAGAAGTTGTTTCCTAAGCAAGGTCTTCATTAACCACCATAACCACATCTTCACGCTTCTTGAGAATCTGAAACTCTCAAACCCATGTCTCATGCCCAACTTTATTATCTTCAGACCCTTGTTCAAATGTCGCAGCCTATCTTTCTGACTTATCCCCCAAGCCTTTTACACCTGGATCCCACACTACAAGTATACGACCACTAACTGATTCCTCGGAATAATTTATTCCATTGTTCAAGTGAGCCACTGAACCTCTTGCAACTTTCTTTACCCTATGTTTTTTTTCTGACCACCATAACGCTGTGTAGGTCTAAACTGCCTTGTAACTTAACTCCTTTACTGATGCGCATACTCACCCATATCAACAGAACAGGCCCGTTGCCATGTGATTCCTTCTTCCAAGCTTTGAATTTTACATCTTAGCTGACTTCCACGTTTTAACCGGACCTTATGAAACCACCAATGTTGACCACTTTGATAGAGCTTTTCACTGCTCTTATACTTACTCGGTTTCTTAAGTTCAGACACCAATGATGATTCCAATAGATCTTCGTACAATCTTTTTGGATATCTCTAAAACTTGGAGGGTTTAGGAACATTCCCAAGCTCAAGGGTCGAGGGGAACTTGAGCTTTGATACCAATGATAAGATCAGAGATTTGATCCTATCTGAGTGACAGAAAGGGGAGAAGATTGAGGAAGAGCAAAGGGAGAAAGAGAGGAAGAAATTAGAGATTGAACCCATTTGATTTAGTGGTCGTTTATTCCATATGTTCTTTTACAACAAGGAAACATACTTAAATAAGAAAGTAGAAAGAAAGAGTTATGGGTTTGGAACTCTCTTCAATCCATACTTTGCGTGCTTATCATCTTCATAATTAGATAGTTAAGTTGAAGGGGAGTATCAAGCTTCCCACATGGAAAAGATACTCCCCCAACGCTATCTTCATCCTGCCTCTTTCATCAACGGAGCTCAGATCCGTGCACAAATCGAGCTTAAACTTAATTTGGGCCTCCTCACCCTTCCCTAGGCGAAGTTTCTCAAACCGTAAGAGTTGCGTAATTGCCGACCTGTGAACAGCCGGCGGCGTCGAGAAGAGAAGCACCGTGTGGCTTCCCTCCCGGTCTCCGACGTTCTTCACTTGGAGCTTAACTTCAACGGCGTTCTCGCAATGCGGTCCCACTGCGTCAAGTGACTGGCTCTCGTCTAGGCCGAGAGAGAGGGAGCTAGGGGCGTGGATTAGCTGGTGGCTGAACGGAGTGTAGCTTATCCCGTCTCCAAAGGCGTACACCGTCTCTCCAGCGTAAAACCGGTAAGTCCGACCCGGGTATCCCTGTTTATCGTCGGGTCTCATGTTCATATTCCACATCGGAACTTTCTCAAGGTACGACTGGGGATACCAACTCATCGGTAACCGTCCACCTAACCGAAAACCAACCAACAAATAAAAGAATACCAGGTTAGCAAAACTACAATTATTAAACCGAGTTGATCAGTAATTACCGGTTTAATCCGTAAATAAATAAGTAAAAGAGTCTTACTTGGATTATGGCGACCAAATATTACGTCAGCAATGGCGTGACCACCGGCTTCACCCGGATAACCGACCCACATAATACTTGTGATTTTCTTATCCTTCTTGGCGAAGGTAATGTCAACTCCCCCACCGGACATTATGACTAGCACCACCGGTCCTTTCGCAGCTTTAGCCACTTCAGACACAAGCTCTTGCTGTTTACCGGGAAGTAACAAGTCGATTCGGTCAAGTCCCTCCCTCTCCAATGATTGATTCATACCCATCACGATCACAACTGCGTCAGCAGAAGCTGACAACGCCGTGGCTGAGTTTATATCTGCTTCCGTGCACCACACGTTATTACATCCCTGCTGATATGTCGCTGAAACCGTTTGCCTCAGTCCCTGAAGTGGTGTTGTGTACTTGCACGGGTAGCCTGAATAATATATTTTAAAAAAAAAAATAAGATCTCTGTTTCAGACATTTAAGCTTAAGTTTGAACCGTGTAGAATGTCTTACCATGGTAGTTTCCGATCATTGTCTCGGGGACATCTGCGTTTGGTCCGATCACTGCCAAAGTTTTGATCGTGGAAGGTGAGATTGGAAGCGAACCAGGAGAGTTCTTGAGCAAGACAATGCCTTGCCTTGCGGCTTCTCTAGCGAGTTCTTGGTTCTCAGCGGTGCAAACATCCTTAGGACCAAGATTACCGTAGGGCTGCTTCTTTGGGTCACCATCGAAGAATCCTAAACGCATCAGAGTCGCGAAGTTGTTTGAAATCGCAGTGTCAACATCTGTTTCGTTTACCAAACCGGCCTTAACCGCTTCCATTGCGTGTTGACCGGTGAAATGATCACAATCTAAATCCAAACCTGCCAGCATAGACTTGGCTACAGCTTCCGCTGGTGTCTTGGTATATTGCTGCATATGGTACATCACATCCACTGAATCGCAGTCCGACACAATGTACCTAACAAAAGAAAAATTAATTTGATAAATAAACCAAACCCTTCACAGGAGGATTAAACAGTGTAACAAACCTTACCCATTTAACTTCCATTGACCGCGGATCACACCAGAAAGCAGATCAGGATCAGCACATGTAGGTTTGCCATTAACTTTGTTGTAAGAACACATGACACTAGCCACATTCCCATCAACCACACAGCTCTTGAAAGGTGGCTGGAACGTATCATACATATCTTGTTGGTTCACCTAGTCCAACACAGACGATAATGTTAGTTATTTGGTGTGACAAAGAACAAAAAAGAGCAAAGGTTAACTTTTTCTTACAACGGCGTTGAATGTGTAACGAGAGACGTCTTTCCATTGGTCAACATCATAGGCTGTGTAGTGTTTGCAGCAAGCGGCAACTTTTAGACGGTTAGGATCTCCACCGTCAGTCTCCTGAAGACCTTTAACATAAGCCACCGCGTATTTGCTCGTGAGCATCGGGTCCTCTCCGGGGGTCTCTTGCCCTCTTCCCCATCTCGGGTCCCGAAATATGTTCACGTTCGGTGACCAAAACGTTAAACCAGCTAATCCAACGTTGTGCATTGCCCTCGCCTCATTGGACACAACCTTAAGAACCAAGCCATGGATAAAGAGTTATGAAAAGACCAATTACCTAAAAAAAAAAAGCTCAATTACTTTTAAACTCAAGAAACAGAACCACTCACCTTGCCAATGGCTTGAAACAGAGTTACATTGAAGGAAGCAGCGGTGAGTATAACTTGAGGGAAGCTTGTGGCACCGGGGACTAGACCGGTGAACTTGGAACCACCTCCGACGTCAGAGACACCGTGAAGTGCCTCCGACCACCAGTTATAGTCTGGAAGCCCAAGACGGCTCACGCCGGTAGCTTTGCTCACAAGAAACCCGATTTTCTCCTCCAGAGTCAATCTTCTGACAAGATCGGTGACTCGGGCTTCGGGCTTCAACCCCGTGTTGCAGAATCCGTAACCGGCGAGAGAAGGATTTCGGGTTACGTCACATGCGAAAACCGGAGAAGAAGATTCAGCGTTTGATGAAGAAGACTGAGCGTTTGGTGACGTGACGAAGATGCAGGAGATAAAGATTACAAAAAGAAGAAAAATGAGGCAGAAGATGTATCTTCTTCTCATTGTAGCTTGTGTGTTTTTTCGTTTACTAACAATTTCACAGCATCATCACATATATACTAATAAAACTGGTAGGTTTGTTGAATATCAAAATAACTAGGTGATAACCCGCGCCTTGCGCGGGTTATCAGTGACGGAAAGTGATTCTTAGTGTAGCTTAATATAATGTAAGCTTATTTATATTTATTTTAGAACAAAGCTTGTGTAATGGATATGTCCATAGCATAGTGTTGTTTCTGATATCTCAGCCGCTCGTTGCTGATGTCGAACTTGTCTCCTTTCTTTAGATCAAAAAGAACGTAATTTGAATTGTATTGGTGAGGTACCTAGTAAGTCCAATTATGTGTTAAGTTGATTGAAACGTGAGGTTTCTATCGCAAGTTAAGAGCTTAAGATAGTTGCTAAAACATAGAGAGACTTGCGGTTATCTAGAGCTCGGTGGATTTTGTGGTTTGTTGTCATGAAACAGTCTATTTGCCTATGACATCTGAGAAAAAAAATGAGTTTTATCATTGACTATACCCTTAGTATTTTTTACGAAAGAACCGTAGTTATATAACTTACCAACCAAGTAGTCCGTATTGAGTGTACCATCAAGAATGTTCCTGTAGTTGGGTGGTTCAAAACCAGTTAGGGCTTCAAGCAAATCATTAAAATTTCTCACGCGTGTTGTCGATAGAAAACCAATTCGGTATGGATGTATGGTTGTTCGGTATGATCCACAAGAAGGGTTCAGTGCAAAGTTGATGAGAATCTTTGAATTTCCTTGACAAAGGAATGAATCAAACTGCCTAACCAGATCTTTTTTCACAGTAGCATTAATCTTAATGCCCTACAAAAACCAAAAAAATATAGTCAGAAATAGGATAAACACATTTAACATACTAAATATACTAATATAAAGAGTAAAGAATGCTCACGTTTGAGTCGATCAGAACCATCTCGATCGTTTCTCCACCGGCAGCAGAATATTGCTTCCACAAACGTATGATCTTGACCTGAATCTTTCACATAGACTTTAACGGTTTCAAATCCGACAAATCGGTAATAGCAGCCATTATAGAAGAATGAGTAAAGAATGTTTAGGTTTTCGTTTAGGGTATGAGTAAAATAGAGAAGAAATATTTGTCTTATATAGGACATAATTAACCTAATGCAGGTTAGGGCGTCTTGCTAAAAAACCACTTCAATATAAATATCTTTTCCTTGTTCAGTAATTAACCTCTAACACGAAAATGTAAATACTTCCAAATACCAAACTTTTTAAATCTAAGCAAATCTCTTATCATCATTAATAATTTTTGACATTCACTCAAAAGCGGCTAACACCCGATCTATTTAAATAGAAGCATGGGGTTTCAAAATCAGAGTTACAATAACCAACGGTTCTATCCAGTTTAAACGACCTAATTTAAAAAAATTAATTTCCCGGTTTAAACAGACTTCGTAATCTTGTAAAAATAAAAACATAAAACACTACATGTGTATAAAATCTTGAACGTAAAATCGTTGTTAACAGAGTAGGGAATAACATCTATGCCTCAAAGATAAAAGAGATAGCGACATGCAAATCACATATGAGCCTTATAGATAGACACAGCTGTCCTCTTTAAATTTTGTGAGTCGTCTTTTCTTGTAAAACGTGATTTCGTTTCTAGGCAGTCTTAGCAAAAAACCATGCATATTGATCATCAGTATGCACCACTCGTATCTTCTTCATCGTTTACGAACACAGAGAGAAGTTCCGTTGGTTGTGAACTATTGTACTAACTACAGTCCAAGGAAGATGAGGACGCATGTTCATGCTCGCCACAAGCAACTCCAATCGTGTAGTATATTTCTTGTCAAGATGAAGATCATTACGAAAGTAATAAACAAACGATCGTATATTTTTCATCGTTTATGAACGGAAGTTTCGTTGGTTGTGAACTATGCTTGGTACGAACTACAGTCCAAGGAAGATGAGGACGCAAGTTCATACTCGCCACAAGCAACTTGCAATATATATCTACAGTCCAAGGAAGATGAGGACGCAAGTTCATACTCGCCACAAACGTCTTCTCTGTCTTTATTACGCAAGGCGACGCTAAGAACATACTTACATGTTATATGCTGCAGGTCAAGCAATGTACGGAGAACCTTTCATAGTCGTTTACTGTCTACGTTGCATGGAAGCGTGTGTGTAGAGGTGGTTCCTGGTTCTGATCCGGAAGCGGATTCGGAAGCGGTCGGAAGCGCTCGGAAGCGTGGTGGATTCGCGATTCCGGAAATATAGAGTTTGGAA
>JABAYD010066805.1:0-10782 GCA_014822095.1 Diplotaxis tenuifolia | reverse complement strand
TAATAACAGACTCACATTCAAACGAAAAACAAGTCAGTTTCAACAAATAAAGGGATCCAAAACAATGAAGCAGAAAAAATATTTGCAATTGTAAACAGTTTCATCAACACGTAACTATCTAATAAGTTAGAAACAGGTAAAAGAAGAAAATATTTCAGGTATAACGCCATTGAAAACAAATTACAGATTTTTGTAATCCAAATATCTACAACGAGATTGAAATCTGAATACTAATCGAGGTCTGTTTATTGATCCGAACACTAAAGAAGCAGATCGACAACGGAGGAGGAACACCTACCCTCAGAGGCGATGAGACGCGTGGAGAGGCGAACCGTCGAGAGGAGAGGAGAACCGTGGAGAGGAGAACCGATGAGACGCGTGGAGAGGCGAACCGTCGAGAGGAGAACAGATGAGAGGAGAATCGTGGAGAGGAGAACCGATGAAGTAAGAACCCGGTGGAGAGGATTACCGTCGATGGAAGAACCTTCGAGACGCGACCGGTCGAGAGGAGAACAGCGTTGAGAAGAACGGATGAGGAGAACCGTCGAGAAGAGAGACGTCGATGCTTCCTACCGTCAATTACCGTCGAGAGAGAATCGTCGTCGAGAGAGAATCGAAAGAGACGAGACAATTCTAATCTCTTTCCCAATTCGATTTTGCCCTAGCCCCAATTCTTTGACCACTAGCAACCAGACACGTATCCCTTAGGACGACGCGAAAATCTTCTTAACTAAGACGCGTCCCGTTTATTATCGCATATTATTGATTTATTTTCGTCTGCTTTATTAGTAAGATATTGCCATCGGGACAGCGATAAACTTGCCCTAAGGGCATGCACATCAGTAATCCGCAAAACTCGAGTTCCTAGACGGCAATTTTAGTTATTTATTTTATTTTTTCGATTGATTTTTTTTTTTTTTTTAAAATTAATAATGGGTCAATCGTGGGCCGCCACGTGGTGTGGAGCCCACGAAACAATAACGATACGGTATCACCGCAGAGAGTTCAGGCGAGGCGGGTTCAATCGAATCGGATTATTTTAATAGTTTTTTTTGTTGGAAAGCGTGAGAACTTTTGCTTACATATCTCAATGTGCATGGCCTAAGAAGAAAAGAAGAGAAAGAAGAAGAAGATGAGAGAGATGAGCGAATAGTTTCAAGCGATATTTGTTATGAGTTTGATTCTCATGAATTGACTGACCAAGAAACAAACACAGATTATCACAAAACGAAAAGTCAGTCAAATCAGAGTATCGTATACGTAAAAAGGAAGGGAAAAAAAAAAGGAAAAGTCTTATCAAATTGGGTTTAAATTTCAAAGGCCCAATAAAAGACCAAAAGTCAGATCCTCAGTTAACATGTTTTCGATTGGGATTCTCTCGACTCGACTGAACGAACAGACGTAACTTAAATTCATCGTCTCAATCGATAGCGAAGGACGAAAACTTTTGATTCAATTCTTTTTTTTTGTTTTATTTCTCGAAATTCGTACTATGTCACGTCCGGTGGGTGGAACAAGGTTACCGGAGAAGGCGGCAGCTGGTCTGGTCAATTCCTTCCGTTTGGCTACGGTGAGGCAAAGGCTAGCTTTCCACGTACAAGCAGGAAGCAAGAGCGACGTTAAAGAGTTCCAAGACTGCTGCATCTCTCTCGCCAAGTAACAACTTCTTCTACTGCATTTTCAGTTTCAGTCTTTTGTTTTGTTTTTTTTTTGTTTTTTAATCGATTGGAATTTGGGGGTGCAGAGGAATTGATTTTGCGATAGCTAATAATGAAATTCCTACAGAGGTTGAAAATCTTCCCTCCTTGCTTAAACAGGTGTTCTTATGGCTGATAAATATCAAAGACTTTGAGGCCATTCTTAGTGTACTGATTGTGCCTTGGTGTTATGACTGTGTAGGTGTGCAGACATATAAACGATGTGTGCACTAAGACTGCGGTTTTGGTGCTTATGATCTCCATCAAGGTAACTTCAGATAATATGCCATTTCTTTAGTTTTTTTGTATTATTATTATTATTAATCTGCACTGTGCTTCTCTTCTCTGAATAATGAAAGGGTGCCACTTTTGCTTTTATTTCATGTGATTTCAAGGCAAAGTTTTAGACTTAGTCATCGTCTATGGATTATGGTTAATTCATTTGGTTTTGATTTTCTTTTTTTCCTTTTTTTAAATTGGCACAGCATGCTTGTAAACTGGGGTGGTTTTCGGATAGCGAGGGTCAAGAACTCATCGCTCTTACTGATCAGGTCTTTCTTCTTCCCAGCTAATCCTGATTTTAAATCTTTTATTTGGATAATAATGTGTTTTCCTTCTTATTCAGATGAAGAATGGTTTAGGGAGTCCTGAAAACATGAGCCTTGCTATTCAAAATCCTGGTGGTACACTATCGCTGATCATGGAGAGGTAGGTTTTGCTTTCACCGTCCTTATAACACCTGGCGTTGTTGGTATTGGGAGCTACCACAAGCAAGCTAAGCGATGCAGTAAAACTAGTTTGGTAGTTACTGGAAACTTACTAAGCGTTTCTTGAAATGCCAGGTTCTATCCATTTCTGAAGCTTGGCCATGTTCTTGTTTCTCTTGAAGTGAAGGTGATGTTTTCAACATCTACTTCGGTTATGTCATCTCATCTGTGTTCCTTTTCATTGATGTTTTCCTTGCATGGCAGGCTGGCTATACAATGCTTGCACATGATTTCCACATCTCGAAGAATATGCCACATTCTCCTCAAGAGAGAATTGTACGTATGGCTTTTCTATAGACATTGATATCATTTCATATTGAATTCTATTCATATCTGTGCAATTAGGTGCCTATGTTCATTTATATTACTAATCGTTAGCTTGGAGTTTATCTATTAGCTCTTTCCCTAATATTGATTTGAATCTTTATTTCATCTTGTCGATGTACGGACTCTCTGTGCGTTTTGGTTAGCATAATATGGTTTCACTTTATCCACACTATTGTTTGCTCTTCAGCGGCTATTTGTTGTCCAGACACACAACATATACACGTCTGCCTGTATTATAAATCCTCAAGAAGTCAGGTAATTCTGCTATTTTTCATCAGTGACACCAAATATGATCCTATTTAACTTCTCTGGCCTTTGTACCAAAATTGCAGCTTCATGTTAAATGGGAAGGTGGTCGACAAGAGAGTTAACATCTCAATGGTTAGTGCAATTAGTTTTTTTTTTATGGAATTTTGTATGTGAACTAGTTATATATATATATTGTCAATGTTTATTTCTATTCAGGATTCGGGGCCTCAACTCCCAACAAATGTTACTGCCATCCTCAAATATGGAACGAACCTCTTACAAGTTATGGGAAACTCCAAGGGCCGTTACATCATTGTAATCGCTTTTACGGGAATAGCACTAGTACCTGAAAAACCAGTTCTTAAAGAGTACATTCAGTCCGTAGCTGTAGAGTCAAATCCAGGTAAATCAAGATTATAAGATGAGAGTGTGTAATTCTTTTATTCATGGCGAATCCTCAATGAATATTTTTGTTCTGTGTATAGATTCTGACATCATCGAAGGGCCATCACGAGTATCTCTCCGATGTCCTATAAGGTACTACTTTGTTTTACCTCTTTTTTATACTACTGTGTTCTGTTGGGATTGTCTTTGGTCGTTAACTTTAGTGTGTATTAAAACAGTCGCAGCCGGATAAAGCTTCCAGTCAAGGGCCAGTTATGTAAACATCTTCAGGTAATATATGATTTACCGAGTTGAAAGGGTCGTTCTGTGTTTCTCTCAGTCTTTGTTAGTAATATAGTAAAATTTATCTGCTGCAGTGTTTTGATTTCTGGAATTATGTCAACATAAACATGAGAAAACCATCCTGGCGCTGCCCTCACTGCAATCAACCTGTTTCCTACCCAGAGATCCGTTTAGATCAAAACATGGCCAAGGCAAGTATCTCTCTATACTGTAATTTGCTTACTACTGCTACATTATTGCATTTGCATCTTAAGATAGATATAACTCGTCCTATATCATATGCTCAGATATTAAAAGAAGCGGGGCACAGTGCTGCTGATGTGATCATCCATGCTGGTGGCACATGGAAGGTTGCAAGGGAAAATAATGGGAATGAGGAACCTGTTCGTGATGTAATCCATGACCTTGAAGACCCAAATAGCTTGTTAAATGCTGGTCCGGTTGTCTTGGATCTTACTGGGGATGATGAGAAGGATGCTGATATGGAACTATTTGGTAATACCAACAAGGTTGTAGACCAGAAGCCTCCCTTGTCAGATGCTCATGGTCAATCTAACAACAACAACAACAACAACACAAGCAAAGATCCTTCAGCCGAAGACTATTGCTCTATGTTTAACTTCTCTGATGTGATATCACTTGACCAGGTGATGCTAGATCAGTTGAGTACTGGAACTGATCAAGAATACTCTCAAGTACCACAGGCACCGTCTCCAGGCGAGAGACCAGCAACTACTTCCCACGTCTTTCCATCTCCTCAATTCTCTCAGGCTCATGCTTCGCCTATTACTCCCGCCGGAACATATGTTAGTAGAACCTCTACTCAGACACCATCAATGACAACATCACAGGTTAGTGTATTCGTTTGAGGATTCTACTTTCTTCTCTGGCTTGAGATGTTGATGGCATGTGTGTCCTTGCAGAGCCGGAGGCACCCATCAGTTCAAGTTACGAGCCAGTCTCCTGGGAATGTTCCATCTTCGGCTCAGTCTACGCATAACCCTAGAGTACTTGCTTCCCAGTACAGTCATTTGAACAGTAACCATTTAACCGCGCAGACGCAGCGCCCGAGTAGTCCCCCTGTTCAATTCGTGTCCCGAATCAGTGACCTAATGGATGTGGACTCGGTTACTCCTGATACAACCAACTGGCGCCCAAGGATGCGAGGCAGTATTACGCCCGGTTCATATTCCCCTGCTCTTGACCAGATGATCAGTCGACCTACCCAACAGTCTCAGGCACCACCTGTTCAAACATCTCAGACTCAGCCGCCTTTTTCGACCGCCCCTCCGGCCTTCACGAGGCCTTCTGGACCGACAGCACCATGGAGAGCTTGATAGGCAAGAACATGGGAAGGTTGATACTTAGGACAGACAAACTCTTATCATAATGAGCTTATGTAACTTATCACTTTGTGCATTGCATGACTTGGTTTTTAGTTGGGGTGTACTTAGTTTTCTGCTAACTTGTTATTATGAAGAATGAAATGTCGGCAGTATTAGTCAATACAAAAAAAAAAAATGTTGGCAGTATTGTTATATTCAGACAACGTTCCCACAGATGGTGAATCTTAGGACTTCGGAGCATTGTTTATTATTCAGATAGCTTCCTAATAGTTGAGGTGGATCAATGTATGAAGTGTATAGTTATTTATCTAAGACTTAGATTTGAAGGTACATGCCTAATTGAAGCTAGTTAAATTCAACAAATCCTACCAACGCAGACAAATAAATCAAGACTTAAACAAAACAATCACAACTGTTACATTTTTGTTTTGTTCTACACTTTTCTCTTTGGAGATGTTGAGTAGCGGGTATGATTAGAACAATAATATCAGCTTTACATTAATTACAACAGTAGTATTAAATTGACATAATTACTCAAAGATTAGAAAAACTGGAGAGGAACTGGAGTTGTCTGATGAGAGGATTGAGAGTCTCCATGAGTTTCTCACAGGGATGGTTATGAATGCCTTCATAAGTCGTGACGATGATTTTCGGATCTTTTGCTAATCTTTGCACTTGTTTCTTCACGTTGCATGTGTGGTACGTACACCTGTAATAGCTCCTTCATTTTGTGAAAAATGATTAATTTTTGTGGTTTGATCTATTGTTTAAATTATATTTTATATGATAAATAAATCATTTTTTGCTCATAATTCTATACATGAGTATATGAACCAATTTATTATAATAAAAGTCTCGACTTTAGATAAAAATTTTTATATTACCGTATAAATTCAGTAAATTAGTATTTGATAAATTAGTGCACGATAAATTAATAAAACAGGTTATTTATGGTGTAGACTAGTGTATACAATTGGATTAAATAATAGTAAATATATGGTCTAAATTAATAAATACATATAAATTTCATATAAACATAAATAAAATATGTTATTGTTTTCATTAAAATGAACTAACTCAGTCAAAACGTATTTGTGTTCTAGGATAAAAACACATAAATAAATCAAATAATCTAATTAAACTAAAAATCATGTGTATAAATTTTAATAAATATACATTATGAAATCAAATATTTTCTTTATTTAAGTATAAATATTTTAAAACTAAAAACAAAAAAAATCATAAATTAATTATTTTATAATAATAAAATATTATATTCCTAACATTATTAATTTATAAAGAAAAAGTATTCTATCTTTGTATGAATTTACATGTCAAAAAGATGTATCTTCATATAGTTTATATGAAAGCCACTATCTTATAGAAAAAAAATAAACAAAACTGAAAGGTTTTGTCTATATGTATCTTTTAGTGTTCAAGACAAAACTAAATCCTGCCGGTTGTTTAGCTAATATTTTCTGGCCATGAAGATTTTTTGGTCAAGCTTTCCATGAGTTGGATATATAATTTAATACTGTTATCGATTCACATTTATACATGCATGTGTTTATATATATATATGGTGCATGAACATATACAAATTCGAGGATATGAAGGTGTTAGTACGTACCGTGGATGACCGTTGTTCTTGACAGATTTCTGGCCATACTTTCGCCAACGATAACCATCATCAAGAACATCATCATCACTCCTTGTATGAAACTCAATCCTTGGAACTTTCCTCGATCTCTTATCTTTCTTCTTCCCTTGATCTCCGATTTGATCATTCTCAGGGGGCTCCGTAGGCACATGAAAATTCGTTGGACACCAAGAAGATGAAGAAGGCTCTACTTCTCCAGGAAGTACTAACGGGGGCATCATCATTAGGGTTTCATCAACAAAAGAAGAAAAGGTGTTGTCGTTGTTTTCGACATCTAGGCTTAACGTAGGAGGATTTATGTCTTGTCTATCCATATTGTACTCTGTTAGGTCTTTTTCTTTCTCGCTATATGTATAGAGATGTGTAAGGTTTGATTCTAAAGAAGAAGTAAGAGTAAAAGGGGAATTGGGGCCAACTACGTTCACCTAATTTTTTGTTCAACTGCCTTTTACTTCCATTTAGTTCCTTGCATGTGTTATTAAACTTTATACTATTATCTTCCTCTTTTTCCTACCTCTTTCCTTTTCTCCCTTTTAGATGTGATCATGTGAGAGATTGTTTTTTTTTGTTTGGAACACATGAGATAGATTGTATAAAATCACATATGTCGTCATCTTTAAAACTTTTGGTCAAGGACTTGGATGTTAGGAAGGAACATCTGGAGTTTTTTTTGTTTTTTTTTTGAAGAACATTTAGAGTTACAAGCATAAGGTAAAAAAATATTCCTTACTTGCGATAAACCATAGTAGCAAATACGGTTTTCGTTTTGGTTTTGAAACTGATCAAGCCTACATTTACCCCCAAGTCCCAAAGCAAAATCTAATTGATACAATGTGACGAGATTCAACTCTATATCAATTGGTCGGTAGAGTGGATTGTGTCCAAGCCAAAAATGAAAAATACTAGTTACATGGTTTTGGTTAATTCATTTGGACCAAACCACCTTTTTTATTCGGGTCTATATCAGAACTGACTCTGTCAATTTAATATTATGTTAATTTTATGACGAGATTTATCTTTGGGATTGAGTGAGGCCTGTGAGGGATGAATAAACACATTTTTTTGTTCAACAAAAAAAAAACACATTCTACTAGTGGTGATAAATACAAAATATTATCAGAGTGACCTAAATAAACTATAGCCTATTATAAATTTCATACATTATACATGGGAATGAAGCGGCGTGGCTCTACGGATAAACGACTAATTCAACTCAAACCATATAGTTATGGTTGTAGTGGGTAAGAATCTCATTTGACTCCTAAACTAATTAGCCTCATTCGATTATATGAACATCTAAAGAATATGTGTTGGCTAATTAGTCTTTTAGACGCTTTTACCATTTTCAATAAAATTAATTTTAGATTTTATTTGAAATTTATATACGTTTTTGTCTGTAACTGAATTTATATACGTCTTTGCGTTAGCACTTTTGACGTTATTGTTTATAGATAGGCAAACATACCATCCATGGTTAATGAACTTTTAATTGGTTCGTGGATACCTCATTCAACAAATGATATTTTATATTTGGGTGGTTTGAATGATTTGTTTGCTGATCTATAGTCATTATTTTTTTCCTGTGTTTTATTCTTATGTCACAAGATCACTTTCTGATACAACATTAATTTTTCAACTAGTTCTTCTCGAACGCATAATCCTGAAATACTATTTCATCTCAAACACTCCATTGTAAGACTTTCTATGAATATATAACCGAAATATAAGTATTTTAGAGTAAAAATCATTTAAGCTTTTGCCATGTACCCACAAATATAAAAAAAATGAAAATGTTACACAGTATGTTATAGTATAGTTTTCGAATAATAATTTATTATTACAAATAACATTTATAGATAGATATATACCTTTTTAACTCTTAATTTTTTTTTTTAAACTTAAGATTCATAACAAGTCATAAAATAAACCTTACTTTCTAAACCACAAATCAAAAGTATAAATCTGTAAATGATTAATGAATCCAAATTGACAAGTCATTAAGATACAATGAACTTATATATACTATTAAAGCATAATCTCTCATAGGATTCTGTCATTAATTTTTGAAAATATTACATTACCATACCACTAACATTTAATTTTCATACAAATCTTTATTTAAATTAACCAACAGAATATTCCCTATATTTATGCTAACTATTACTATTCATGTTTTAAATAATACTCCATCTGTTTCATAATAAGTGTCATTTTAACATTTTTTTCTTGTTACAAAAATAGTGTCACTTTACAATTTCAATGCAAATTATACTTATTTCAATGCAAATTATACTTATTTCAATGCAAATTATACTTATAAATAATTTATTTATCTCAAATATTATTGGTTAAAGAGGTATAATTAATAACATCTTACATATTTTTCCGGTAATTTCTTAATTTGTGTGAAAAATGTCAAAGTGACACTTATTCATAAACAGAGGGAGTAATACTTTACAATTAAGTTGAATATCATTTTTTGTGTATAGTCTTATTTAACCATTGAATATGAATATATACATAATTTTCTTAAAAAAAATTATTTACTATGTAATTTTGTACACAATGTTGATATACTAGTTTCAAAATGATCAATTTTTTTAAAAAAAGAAAACTTAACATAAAACTAAATTTTAGATCTAAAATAAATATAAATACAAACTTATCATCAGTTATTAATAATGAAAAGAAACTAATATTTTCATATCAAATGACGTAATAAAACTGTGTTCAGAGTCTAAGAAATTATATTTTTTTTCAATTCTATATAGTATTAAAAAGTATTAGTTATCTGATCAAAAAAATTATCATATCGTTTGGGTTTTTAGTAGATCATCCGATTGATATTAAATCGTAGGTTAATAGTAGACTTTTAGATTTTTACAGAATTTTACAAATTATCTAATTAAGAAAAATATATATTAAATTTGAAGTGGATTATACTTAGGTCACAGTGTCTATCGGTCTAAACACGGTATAGATAAGTTATGAAACATTGCTTGAAAATTAAACAGTAAAATAAACAATTTTTTTGAAACACTAATAGAAGCCATTTTAAATTATTTTTTTTAAGAAAAATTATTTAAACAAATTATATCAAAAGGGTAAAAATATACCTACGTTTTTAAAAGTGCTGATCAAAATCTAGTTCATTACTTTAATTACTTTAATGTATAAACAACTTTTAAAAACATTTTCAGTATAAGAAATATCTCTACCATTGAAGATGACAATGGAGTAATCGATAGAGGCCAAAAAGGTATTTCCATTGTTGTTGAGAAGTACTTTCAGGGATTGTATCTGCTTTTGCTGATCCACATCTATATGAAGATATTTTTCAGGGACTCGATAGACAAGTCAACTAATGATATGAATCAAAATCTCACAGGAATGGCAACTGAGGAAAAAATCTTAAAGCTATATTCGATATATACCGCATAAAGCGCCATTAACTAATGGGGTTTCCATAACATTCTATCAGAAATTTTGGGAGGACATGAAGGATGGGCTTATGCAAGAAGTTTCAGCTTTCTTCGGTACTAATAATTGGATAGACAACATAATCATAAAAGATCTTTTTATTTTTGTGTCGTAACGCTCCGATGGCGATTTTGAAGGTGATCTTTCGATTCAGATGAGATTTGATTGGTTTTGTTGGGTATTGAGGTTTCCAGAAAATTGGGTTGATGGGGAGACGATACATGGATGTTCTATCCAAGGGTTCCGATTTGAATGGTTGAGGTGGTACGGCGGCGGATCTTTTCTAGGTTCGGAGGCTGGAGGAGACGATGGTGTTGATAGGGAATGGGGATGTTTGATAGGGAGGAGAGAGAGAGAGGTATATTCCTGTTCCATATCTCCGATGAGTCTAGATCTGTGAAGGGTTTGGGCACAGAAGCTTGTATCGGTTTATCTATAGGATTTTGGGAAGTTTGGTCTTGTGGGTGTGGTTACTGGAAGAAGGATTTGGATTGGGCTTTCTTGGTTTCGTTTTGTTTGATTGGAGAAGTCGAGGGATTGAGACTGGTGATGGGCAAACAGAGAATTGG
>JABAYD010066796.1:0-13430 GCA_014822095.1 Diplotaxis tenuifolia | reverse complement strand
GTCGTCTAGGCATGTCTACGTATACACCGTCTAGGCGTCTAGGCACATCTATATGTACACGTGTAATGATGCGGTTCTTCTACGAATATCCATATGTACACTTATTGGTTCTTGTACATGATTGAAAATGCTGCTGGACTTGAGTTACATGTGTTGTCTACCTAACATACACAAAACCATAGTCACATAAGAAAACTAAATAATCAATTGAGGACTAAAGCTTTTACAAGCTTTTACATATATTGATCATAAAACATATGAGAGATTACAAGGCAAATCGTCTACCAATTTCAAACAAGTTTCATTGATGCCAAAACAATATACCAAACATTGTTTTTTGAGAAAAAATACAAAACATACAAAACACTCTGAACAAATGCTTTATTTCTCAACAGGTTTTATAAGAGCAAGAACATTGGCAAAGAAGGCATGAGTCCTTAAAATTAAAAAAGCAAAGAAGGCAGGACACATCAAAGGAGGAAAAAGAAAGGACCAGCAAGGATGTTCCTTATATAATGACTTTTCCCTTCAGTGGTGTTTTTGTGGGTCCTCTCCCTTTAAGAACCAAGATAAGGACGCTAATGTTCTTGCTCTTGGTGAACGGTTTTAAAAAAACTCTCATTACATACATCTCACGTGAGGACCATTCATCTCGTTGTATAATTTTTTTATTATAGCCAAAAAAGTCTAGCCACGTCCACCGTGCTTCTCACGCCACGACTATTAGATTGCCAATGCATCTCTCTAGTCTTTGTTGATGGATGGTAATTTTTTTTTGAACAACCGATGGATGGATGGTAATTTAACCGATGTTTTTAAAGGATTATTTTCCCTGAAAGTGACAAGAGATTCATCAAATACATCTCTTTGTATGAATCTGATGAATCGGTTTCTTCCTCCACATTGGTCAAAGAAGCAAACTTCTTAGAACCAAGGTTGGACTCAACTCTTCTATTAACACCCGACTGTAGAGATTGCTTGAGCAGTAGGAATGGTGGATGATGATAACTTTTGGAAAGACTCAGATGTTTGAGACTCCATGGCTCGTTGATGGAAATAAACGAAAAAGAAATACACGTACACGTGCTTCAAATCTCAACTATATGCAAACATTAGCATTTCGGATTATTTGGTAAGTTTGGTTCAGTGATTGTGGATTACGAGAAACATTAATATTCTCCTCACTTCAAAATGTGTCATCAGATGGGTTCATGGGCTTAAGCTCACAAATTTAAATTGTCGCTCTATAAATGGGCGGAAGTTTACATATTAGTCGTGATTGATTGAGCTTTAAGATAATAAAATAAGCCCACTTTATACCTGCTCGATGAATTTATAGGAGAAGAAGAAAGTTGTGAGCATGACAACTATTTTCCTTTTGGGGTCAAACGTTGATTAAAGATGGCTATATGAATAATGAACTCATATATAAAAGTCAAAAGGCTATTCATGTATGGACAAATTGGAAGAAATAAAAGTCTATGGTTGAAAAAACATAAATATAAATATATATATATATATATATATATATATATAATGGTTAGAAATAATGAGTCTAACAAACAGGTCCTTTTCTTCTTATTCTAGTTTTGTGTTGTCACAACAAGTCAAAACTAGGGCAATACCGGCTAACAGTTGGAAATTTACAAAACTGGCGATTTAAAGAAATAAACAAAAACTATGTCTATAAGAGATAAAGAAAACACAGTTATAAGTTGTAAAATAGTAGATAATGAAATCAAACGTGGAAGGGTAGAAGCTAAGGGGACATGATTACTAATGCTCGACTTGATCATCATGCACACTGCTGCTTTAAGTTTAAAGTTGATCCCAATCTTATTCTAAAGGATGCTTATCGTGAACTCCAAGTGTTATCAGCTGTCTTAATCTTCGCCTAAAAAGTGAAATTTCAATAATGATAATAAACTGGTGCTTATCCTTCATTTAGCTATGTACGTTTACTGAAGTATGTAGTAAGTGTTGGTTATCTCCGACTTAACACTAAAACTTTGTTTTAGTATAATTTTCACACTAACACTTATTCAATTCAACATTAAACATTGGAGTATTTACTTATTTTTATTAATAAATCTATAATAAATAAATAAGCAAATAAGTATATAGAAAATAATAAATAAAAGTAATAATAATATGATTTGTTCTTGCAATAATAACAAACTAAGTTAATAAAAAAAAATAGCAACACTAAAAATTTAATCTATTAACTGAAGTTTTTCAATAAAAAATTAAAATTGATGAAAATACTATCTTCTGACTAAATTTGTTGGGTAAGTTAAATTCATTAAAATTAATTGGTTTAAAAAAAATATAAAACCAGAAATAATTAGTCATTTAAAAAATATGTATCTTTTTTAAATATAGGGAGCGAGATCCCAATTCCCAAGCTTGGCAAAGAAAAGAAAAAAAAGAAGTCGCCAGGATTAAAACGATTCCAACCAAATTCTGATCTCCCTTTCGCTCTTCTCATAAAAAAGACTCCCAACCATATTCTGATCGATTCCGCAAAATCTCGCAAACCAATTCCGGCGAATTTCCGGCGTAGTCCTCTGTTCTTTTGTTCTTTTCTGAAGAGACGATTGATGATATCTAGGTGAAGGAAAGAGGTCTCTTCACGGCGGATATATTTTTTTTGTTTTGGGAAGTCTATCGACATGGAATCATCGGCGTATTCTAGCGGTGGCGTAATGAACCTGGAAACGTCGATCGGGGCATGGCATTTCCAGATTGCAGTCTATTTCGCCTTCGGATTCTTCTTTCTGAGGCTCTTCCTCGATAGATTCGTCCTTCAAGTACGTACGAACATCCTCTCCTCTTTCTTCTTTCCTGGAATTGATTACGGAAGAGATGATGATCGCATTGGTAGATGATGATGATGCATGTGTATGTATGCGTTGACAGTTGGAAATTCTTGATTTATCGAAACATATATGCTGATTTTTTAAGGTGAAGATTCGTGCATCTTTGTATGTGATGATGATGATTGATAAAAAATATTTATATGCAGAGTTTTAAGAGGTATTTATTCTCTGGAGATTCATTAGATAATGAGATGTGTTGTTTATGAATCTTACAAAAAGAACATGGGAGAATTGATCAACCTTTTCAATGTTGTTTAACAGAGGATAGCTATATGGCTTTTGAGTAGTGGTTCTAAGCCAATTAAAATGAAGGACGCTGCTACTCTTGCTAAGCTCATCAAATGCAAGGAGTCTCTCTGGAAATTGATCTACTATGGCGCTTGTGAGTTCTTCGTTCTCAATGCCCTTTATCACGAGCCTTGGTCCACAGATATTTATCTCTTCTTTCACGGTTGGCCGAATCAAGAGCTCAAGTGAGTAGTCATTGTGTTTTCTTGTTGAAGAAATTAGTTCTAGTTTCATAACAGAGTTCCCAGGAATAACCTTTTTATTCGTTTCTTTTTGTAGGTATCCAATAAAGCTTTACTATATGTGCCAGTGCGGTTTCTATGTGTATGGTGTTGCTGCCTTACTTGCATGGGAGACCAGAAGAAAGGATTTTGCTGTTATGATGGCCCACCATGTGATTACAATCCTCCTCATTGGCTACTCCTACCTAACCAGGTGATATATACTACCTTAGTTTTAAATCTATTTGCATATGGATACTTACCTTGAGTAGCGCACACTATTGCTTTAGTGGACTGATTTGCTAAACTACAAGCCCCTAATAATAAAAAGCTCTTAAGTTAAAACTGTTATCTGTGACAAGGTTCAACTTTTGACTGGGAGATTAAATGTATGGTGGTTTTATAGAGCAAGCAAACAATAAGCTTGCTAAAAGGCTATAGGGAAACTGATTTTTGTTTCTTCTGCAGTTTTTTCCGTATTGGAGCAATCATCCTAGCCCTTCATGATGCAAGCGACGTGTTTATGGAATCTGCTAAAATTTTCAAGTACTCTGAAAAGGAATTTGGAGCGAGTGTGTGTTTTGCACTTTTTGCTATCTCTTGGCTATTGCTACGGTTGATATACTTTCCGTTTTGGATCATAAGGGCCACAAGGTATCTACACTTTATTCTTACTTGCTGATAGATCTAACTTTTACTTATTGTCACTGCTTTATCTGACATTCACACCTTTTTTTGTTAAAAGCATTGAACTCCTGGATTACTTGGACATGACATCAGCTGAAGGCACCGTCATGTACTATTCTTTCAACACAATGTTACTGATGCTTCTTGTTTTCCACATATACTGGTGGTATCTCATTTGCGCCATGATCATAAGACTACTTAAAAACAGAGGAAAAGTTGGAGAAGACATAAGATCCGGTAAGCCTTTTTTGTATTTTGTTTAACCTCTGTTTCAAAATAGATTAGTTTAATCAATCTTTCATATGAATCTTGGGTCATTTTGCCATCTGTTATATAGTTTTATGGGCAATGTGACTTCTTCACTATACTTGCAAAGCCGCAAACTATGATGCTTGCTCTTCATTGTTGTATGTTATGTGTAGTGTAGAGGATCCATGAAGACTTTTTTGAGTTATAACTTTTTGTTTCTTTTGTTCTTGACAATGGCAGATTCAGAGGATGATGATTAGTCTCTTTTGCAAGCATGACATATACGGAACATGTTTCCACTTCCCCAACCAAAACCATTTAGCTGCTGATGAATTTGTTCTCAGCTTCATTACCTTACTGACTAGAGTTGGAGGTTAAAAAACAGAGAGGTTATAGTTTTTTTGTTCATTTTTTGTATTGGTCGAGTCCATTTGGACGTTATAAGACTGCGTATTCTCTTTTGACAAATATAAGGAAAAAAAAAAAACAGAAACTCCGGTTTCATTTTGTTGTTCTATGCTGTATAAAACATTGTGGAAGTCACTTTGTAAATGAATTTCTGTCTGTATTGTTTTCTATACCGTAGCTTTTTTCCTGTGGAGCTCATAATCCAATACCAAATGCAAATTGGTCCCTCCAGAAAACTGATGCTTCTGACTCGATGACCTTTTAAGAAAAAGCCTTGTTTGGGGTAATCTAAGCTCAGACACAAATTCTGATGAACATACATCAAAACCAGATGTACCACAATGATGACTGTTGCATGCTCCTCTAATTAGGTGACAAATTAATATATTTTGATGGTATCTTCTTAAAACTTAGCTATGTTCTTTTTATCCCTGAAGAGTTTTTTGAAACAACAATCAAAACATTATAACAAAGGAGGAAGAGAAACAAAGACATACTCTGGCCAAAAAAAAAAAAAGTGACGTACAAGGAAAAAAAAAAAAAAAAAGACGTCGACTTAGCATAATAACATCCCCATCAGATTGTCAACTGCGTACAACCAAGAACCGTTCCACGACACTTAGTCATCGGAGCCACCTTCCTCCACACCGGACGATCACTCCCAACCGACAAAACATCCACATCAGACAACGGCTTAATATCCCAATTATGTCTATCAGGTCCAATCACACCTCCCACAAGCAAAACCTCATCGCTCAAACTCGTCATCGCCATTCCAATCCTCGGCTTAAACTCCGACGCCGAAGCAACCATCTTCCATGTATCATCCTCCTCTTGCTTATACACAAGTCCATGACTCATAACGTAAGCCACATCCTCAACAACAGTCATCGGACCCTGAGGCCAACCATACTCTTTAACAGTCCATCCTAACTTAACACTCTCAAGAACTTGCACCGACGATAACCCTTTATGCAAAACATGAACCTTCCCTTTCACAACCAAACCCGAACACGCGGAGTTATGAGTCCTGTGGAGGTCAGGAATCGAAGTCCACACATCACTCTCAGGATCATACATCTCAGCTCCAGATATCGATTTACGACACGTGGTGAATCCTCCAGCAACAATGATCTTCCCATCAAGAACGCAACAAGCGAACATAGAACGCGCCACAAGCATCGACGCTCTACTCTCCCAACGTCTCTGTATAAAATCGTAACACCAGACCTCGTCGGTGGCGAAGGTACCGTCGTGATCACCGGTTAACGGATCAACGGCGTCGCTGCCTCCGCCTAAGACGAAGAGTTTCCCGGCGGTGGTGACGGCTCCGAAGTGAGCGAGGTGGCGGATTGGGGAAGGGAGGAGAGGGAGGGTGAGCCAGCGGTTGGAGTTTGGGCTATAGACTTGCCAGATGTTCTCGGGATCGAAGGCCGAGACGCAGAGGAGATTCTCCGATGAGTTCTCCTCGTTGCGGACTTTGAAGAGCTCGGAGCTGCGTATCGCGGATCTCCAGGAGCGGGAGACGAGCTCTAGGTTCGGGTGGTGGTGTAAGGGGACGTGCGCGAGGCATCGGAGAGCGACTGCGTCTGGGATTCCTTCGAGGAGGCCTGACATTTCGATGATTCTGCTGCGAATCTGATTGATCGTATACGAAATTGCAAATTTGTGAAATCTGAATTGGTGGAAATTGAAGGAATCGAGAGAAGAGATTTTGACCTGTAGAGGAAGATTTGAGGATCGATTTCTCCGATTGGCGTTGATACGGCGGTGTGCGTTTGTTTGTTCTCCGGGGAATATTGAGTTTCTTCAGGTTTGGATGATATCTTTTAGTGAAAGAAGTTTCTTCGGCGGATTATGAGAGTCGTCGACGATGGAATCGGTATCTGTCGCAAGGAATCTGATGCTATATGGACCTAAATTAATGGGCCTTTATGGGCCGGTCTGTTAGTACTTATGACGTTTAAGCCTCTTTGTCTTTGGTTAATCGGAGGAATGCACTTCACAATCCAATAAATTATAGGCAGAAGCAATGTTTTGACTTGCAGAGTATAAAGGTCAGAGATCTTGTAAGTGCTATTAAGAAGATATATAAGACATTGAAAAAAATGTAAGATATTTTCTGGTCATTATATTGTTTTGAGGGTAACAAAGTCCCATTTGGCTAGACGAGAACCACGTCTCTGTTTCTTGCAAATCAGAACTTCTTTTGTGGCTTTAGATATTTTCTGGTCGTTAATTAAATAGTCAAATACAGAATATTATCTTCTCTAATTTTTTTGTTTTGTTTGTTATACAAGAAATGCTCGGGCCTACGATTAAGATAAAATAAAAAGCTCTTTGCCGTTGGGTTTATTAGCACATAATCCATTTTATTTCGTCTCCGACAGTAGCTGTCTCCGCCGGTAAATATACTTTCCGGTAACCATGCTACGAACTGTCTCTTGCTCCACTTCTCTCACTTCTGCCTCTCCCTTCTTCCCTCGGTCTTACTCGTCGCTGTCATCGTCCACGGTCGCTCTCCGTGTCCCCGGTCGCGACCTTCGCCGGGCCGGAAGACGTGTAATTCTCCGACGTGGGTTGAGGGTTCCCTCCGCCGCAGGTCGCGGTGTCAATAGGCAACTCTCGCGCCTCTCTGTTCGCGCCGTCGCCACACAACCCGCACCATCTTATCCTGGTAAAGTTTCTCAGTTTTAATTATTGGATGGTTTAGTCGATATGGTGAACTAGCAATTTTCACACTTATCCCTTTCATTACAGAACATTTGGGAACTGTCTTTTATGTTTTGTCCCACTTGTGAAATTAAAGGTTTATACTTTGTATATGCTTTTAATCTTTTTTGTTTGTTTGTTGGGATTCAGATATAAGTCAAGATGAAGCTGAGAAGCTTGGTTTTGAAAAAGTGTTTGAAGAGTTTATCTCGGAGTGTAAATCAAAGGCTACTCTTTCTTTTAAGGACTCCTCCGTAAGTTTCCTACTATACAATCCTTTTGCCTTTTTATATAGGTGACTTGAGTGCACACCCTCCTTGTCAAAGGGCTCTTAATTTAGGGATTGTAAATCATTGTTCTGTTGTTAATGCAGGAAGGATTCAACTGGCATTCCACACATACTGGAACACAGCGTTCTATGTGGGTCTAGAAAGTACCCGCTCAAAGAGCCATTTGTTGAACTACTTAAGGGAAGTTTGCATACTTTTCTAAACGCATTCACCTATCCTGATAGAACCTGTTACCCTGTTGCTTCCACAAATACAAAGGTACAATGAGCGACCTGTCTTCAAGCAGCTCAGTTTCTTAAATATCTACTTTATGTCTGATCACGTTTCATCACTATCTTTTGTAGGATTTTTACAATCTTGTGGATGTATATTTGGATGCTGTCTTCTTCCCCAAGTGTGTGGATGACGTTCACACTTTTCAGCAAGAGGGATGGCACTATGAGCTTAATGATCCCTCTGAAGACATATCTTACAAAGGTTTTATTTACAAAAATATGCGATTTTAGAGTTTTTTTTTCTCCTCTACTCTTTGTCTTAGTATCGATGTTATCTCTTTGTTTACCTACTACTTTATATACTTACACACTCATCCTAACTCATCAATGGTGCTTTATTTCAGGTGTTGTCTTTAATGAGATGAAAGGTGTCTATTCACAGCCTGATAATATTTTAGGGAGGATTGCTCAGCAGGCAAGTTTTTGGGTTTTGTTTAGATAATCTGAGATTACATTTAGTGGTTCTGATGAATAATGTTTTCGCTTTGATTAGGCCATATCTCCAGATAATACATATGGTGTCGACAGTGGAGGTGATCCAAAAGATATCCCTAAGCTGACATTCGAGGAATTCAAGGTTTGTTAAAAAAAAAAAATCAAATTATGTTGTTAGAGTAGCATGATGATATGTATAACTTCTGATGCATAGTATATATTATATTTCTTCTTTATGGGAAATTTTTTAGGACTTCCACCGTAAGTATTATCACCCAAGCAATGCCAGAATCTGGTTCTATGGACATGATGATCCACTTCAACGCCTTCGTATTCTGAGTGGTAAAGATCCATATCTCCTTCCATCTTATAAGGAGTAGTCCTCTTATGATTGTAGTTTGTCATTTTTGTCGATTTTGAAGCATATCTTCTCTGCCTTTCTTATGTGTGCAGAATACTTGGACATGTTCGAAGCAAGTCCATCTCGAGAGACTTCAAAGATCGAACCTCAAAAGCTATTCTCTGAGCCAATCAGAATAGTTGAGAAATATCCTGCTGGTCGAGACGGTGACCTCAAAAAGAAGAACATGGTGTGCATTAACTGGCTATTGTCTGAGAAGCCCCTAGATTTGGAAACTCAGCTCGCACTTGGGTTCTTGGATTACCTCATGCTGGGAACTCCTGCTTCGCCGCTAAGAAAGATCTTGTTGGAAAGCGGTTTAGGAGAAGCTCTTGTCAGTAGTGGAATGTCGGACGAGCTTTTGCAGCCACAGTTCAGTGTTGGGATGAAAGGTGTGTCTGAAGAAAACGTTCAAAAGGTTGAAGAGTTGATCATGTCTACGCTGAAGAAGTTGGCGGAAGAAGGTTTTGAGAGTGATGCTGTGGAGGCATCTATGAATACTATTGAGTTTTCTCTGAGGGAGAACAATACAGGATCGTTCCCTCGTGGTTTATCACTCATGCTCCAGTCTATTGTAAGTTATATGCTTGTGTCTGTCTATGTAAGTATCACTTCTTATTTGACTCTTGGCTGTTTAGGCAAAATGGATATACGACATGGATCCTTTTGAACCGTTGAAGTATACAGAACCATTGAAAGCACTGAAAACGAGAATAGCTGAGGAGGGTTCCAAGGCTGTCTTCTCCCCGTTGATAGAGCAGTTTATTTTGAACAACTCGCATCGTGTGACTATAGAGATGCAGGTAAAAGTTTGTCTCATTTTCTATCTAATGTCTCTTTAGTTTTTGTGCTAACATGTAATTCTGTTCAGCCTGATCCTGAAAAAGCTTCTCAAGAGGAAGCGGAAGAGAAAAGTATACTGGAAAAAGTTAAAGCAGGCATGACAGAAGAAGATCTTGCAGAGCTAGCGCGTGCTACGGAGGAGCTGAAATTGAAACAAGAGACTCCTGACCCTCCTGAAGCACTAAGATGTGTACCAAGTTTGAACTTGAGTGATATTCCAAAAGAACCTACTTATGTTCCCACTGAGGTAATGTAATCATTTTGGCTAGCCTTTGGTTTTTGTTGATTTTTACTGATGTGAAGTTTTGAATTATAGGTTGGAGATATTAATGGTGTGACGGTTTTGAGGCATGACCTTTTCACAAATGATATTGTCTACGCTGAAGTGGTCTTTGATATGGGTTCGCTGAAACATGAGCTTCTTCCACTAGTACCACTTTTCTGGTATGATTTAAGCTTTCTTCTGGTGTAGTTTTCACAAGCATAGAATATTTTCTCAAGTACTTTGGTAGCTGTAAATAGTGAATGCTTTGCTCTGCACTATACTGAGGTTGTAACTTTGATTGAAATTGTATTTTGACAGTCAATCACTACTGGAGATGGGCACAAAAGATTTGACTTTTGTGCAACTGAATCAGTTGATTGGAAGGAAAACGGGAGGAATATCAGTTTATCCCCTTACCTCATCTGTGAGGGGCAAGGACGAACCCTGCAGCAAAATTATTGTCCGTGGAAAATCTATGGCTGGACGCGCTGAAGACCTTTTTAACCTGGTACATTGTCTTTTCAACATCCTTTACTCAGAATCATGGTCTAACTATAGACATGAATCAACATTCATTTGCAATGCATGTCCTATATTTATCTATGTTTCTGTAGAAGATACTTGTTGGCACTTAGCTTCACTGCTTCTATCTTGCTGCAGATGAATTGCTTGTTACAAGAGGTTCAGTTCACAGATCAGCAGCGGTTTAAACAGTTTGTCTCTCAAAGCATAGCACGGATGGAGGTAACTAAAACAATTTTTCTTTCTGCCTTTTGCATGATTTGTGGAACATAAAAGTAGTGTAAACATCATTTCTCATTCAATGCAGAACCGATTGAGAGGAAGTGGTCACGGAGTTGCTGCGGCGAGGATGGATGCAATGTTGAACATTGCTGGATGGATGTCTGAACAGATGGGTGGTCTCAGGTTAGAATATCCTCTTCTCTTTTTATTGCTGGTCTTTACTGACAATTGAGCTGAGTTTTCTCATCTCTCTTTTTGTAGCTATCTTGAGTTCTTACGCACACTCGAAAAGAAGGTGGATGAAGACTGGGAAGGGATATCATCTTCACTTGAGGAGATCAGGAGATCTCTCCTTGCCAGGAATGGCTGCATAGTTAACATGACTGCAGATGGCAAGTCTCTCACCAACATTGAAAAATCTGTTGAGAAGTTTCTTAATTTACTCCCTGAAAACCCATCTGGTGGGCTCGTCACTTGGGATGGTAGACTTCCTCTAAGAAACGAAGCTATTGTGATACCAACCCAGGTCAAAAAAAAGGAAGAAAGATTCTTTATACAGGAATGTGTTTGGGTTTAGAGTTTTTCTAACTTGCTTTCATACTCTTTCTCTACTTTGCAGGTAAACTATGTTGGCAAAGCTGGTAATATATACAGCACAGGGTATGAGCTTGATGGGAGTGCATATGTTATATCAAAGCATATTAGCAACACATGGTTATGGGATCGTGTTCGTGTAAGTGGTGGTGCATATGGAGGTTTCTGTGATTTCGATTCACATTCAGGTAACAACTGCTGTTACTTTTCTTCCTTGAATGCAAAGAACAAGAGTGTCCTAACATCATGTTGGATCTCAGGAGTGTTTTCGTTCTTGTCGTACCGTGATCCAAACTTGTTGAAGACACTTGACATATATGATGGAACTGGAGAGTTCTTACGTGGTCTTGATGTGGATCAAGAGACGCTTACTAAAGCTATTATTGGAACCATCGGTGATGTTGATTCATATCAGTTACCTGATGCCAAAGGTTATAGCAGGTAAGTGCATTTATTTTTGGCAGCTATTTGAATGGATCATTATGGATTGTGAGTTAAAACATTGTCAAATCTCTTTAAACCAGTTTGATGAGGCATTTACTTGGAGTAACTGATGAAGAACGACAAAGAAGGCGTGAAGAGATATTAACAACAAGGTTAATTAAGAGACATTCTCTCAAATTATATTCAGTTAGCAATTTATATTTAATTAAGAGTTTAATTTGGTTTTAATCATAATATTTATGTTTGTGTTTTGCAGTTTGAAGGACTTCAAGGATTTTGGCGAGGCAATAGATGTGGTTAGAGACAAAGGTGTAGCTGTGGCTGTGGCGTCCGCAGAAGACATTGATATGGCCAACAATGCACGCTCCAACTTTTTCGAGGTTAAGAAAGCTCTTTAAATTGACAACTCTTTACACTTGTTATACGACTGAGAATCTCATGTCTCTACTGAAGTAAGTGTAATATTACATGAAACTTTACAATAACTTATAAAATGCTTGCTCATTTTCCCCCATTCCAAACTGGCTATTTGATCATCTTATTACAGCATATGAAACTCATGATTGAGTCGTATGATTTTACAAAATAGAAATGTGGATTTGATTTAAAGTGATATCTAGTAGAGAGAGAAGCTTCCATTAAGTAGAGTATGATTGCGATTCAATCAGATGAGACATTGACGATGGAGATCAGAGTAAGTTTTGTTGTTCACCCCTTGCATCTCCTGTGCGTCCTCTTCCACAATAATTTAAAAAAAAAAAAGCATGTACGTCCTGTATTACCCTTTGAGAAATTTACATTAAGAGGCACATTTTGTGTTTTCAATTACATTGTAGAGCACATGCTGCATGTGACACACTTTTGCTTGTTTAAATGTGTATTATGTCCTTTGCTTTCTCGTTACTTGTTCACGATCAAAAAAATATTTTTTTTATTTTCTTGAAAATTAAACAACATCTTTAAATCTATCTACTTTTCCCAAGACTCATAATCTCAATCTCAAAATATTTAAATCTGTATTCAACATAGACGAGCTGGAGAATTCTCTTTCTTCTCTTGAAATATTAAGGTGATTAACCTGGATTTCACATGAGCATCACTTTTCTTGATCTAGGTAACCTTGAGAGCAATCCTTGCTATAGTAGAACCCTCGATTTTGTTTCTCAATGGTAGAATAAGCCATGGTTTTTTGTTTCTTGGACTTTAATTTCATAAATCTGAAGATTCATACATCAAATTTCTTGTTTCTTTCTATGTCTCTAATTAAAAAAACACATTTTTCAGCTTGTTTTTCTTTTCTGATTCTTGCTTTAAGATCTGTACAAATTGGGACTTGAAGACAAGAAAACACATAGCAAGAGACACAATAGTTAAGGTTTATTTTTTAGCTCTGTTCAATTTTTCTGGGTCATTTTAAAATTCAACAATTTGGGTAGATAAATTTTCCCAAATGATAATTAGTTTTGTAGTTGCTTGATAGGACAGAGGTAGAAGACGTGTGGATGACAAAAGGATTTTATTTGGTTAACAAAGGACTTTTTGGTCTTTAGTAAGATGAGAGAAAGAGGAAAAGTGGAAACAATGTGCTCCTAAAGCACAAAGTGCCTTCATATGTAAAGAAAGTGCAAAATGTGTCTAAACATGTAAGACACTCTTACCGTTTAAAGGTTTTGTTTTATGCGGTGGTTGAGAGAAA
>JABAYD010066752.1:0-15792 GCA_014822095.1 Diplotaxis tenuifolia | reverse complement strand
TTTTTTTTTCTGTTGCAGGTTTTGTTGAATTTAATTATGGACCGAACCGCCTTCTTTTGGTTTGTTTGCTTCAAACCGGCTTCACAGTGTCGGTTCACTCGGAAAACTGATTCCTGTTGGTAAATAAAACCGTATTTACGAAGAACTATACTTGGTAGGTTAGGTTTGATGATTTTACATTTTCTTATTTACCTACTAAAGTACGAATACCGGGTTGGATCCTCTGTAATTGTGTTTCAAATTATTTGGTATGAAAGCGTACCAAATAAAACCGGATTTAAGACAGAACCAAAAGAGATACGACAAGCTGTGTAACTCAAACCAATCTATCAACTGGCAAAAAATTTAGGGCAAAATATTGTCGGTTTCACGTCCGCGACTCGTAGATTTGCTCGGAAAAATCCTTCACGGTTTGTCCAGTAATTCTGAATTCCACGGCGCGTGAGGAAGTTTCTTCCTTGTTCGAATCTTCAGATTTTTTCGTCCGCTTTAGCTCAAATCTATGACTTTTCGGGAGTAATTTTCTCCATGGAAAATCTTGGCTGATCGACAGTAGATCCGAAGTACAGTCACGAAGACGGTATTTGTTTTTTTTTTCCTTTTTATTCTTTCTTTGCGCAGTTCAAATTTTGTTCATCTTGAGAGCGAACGTTGTTGTGTGCTTGGTTCCCTCGGAATTAAGGGTTTTAGAGAAAAAGTTTAATCCTTTGTATCAAATTGAATTAATTCTTGGGATTTTCTTAGTTGGAAGCTCATCAATCTGTGAATTTTGGTTTATGGAGCTCGAGCTTTAGAACTTTGACCTTATTTTCTACTTTGAAGGCTTTCGTTTACTTTGTTGAAGAGTGAATGTGTTGGCCTTTTCCTCCATTAAAGTTTTTTTTTGTTTTTCTTGGTTTTTGCAGCTCGTGGTTTGGTGCAAGTACTAGACAGGTGCTATTACCACGTTTTTGATTTCTTAGCTTCTTCCACTGTGAAGCATCATCGAGAAAGGACAAAATGGATTACCGACCTTCTGATAGTAGTGGTGAGTCTTTGTCTTCTTTCAAACTTGTTCACTCACTCTAAGCCGTTTCTTAGCTAACTTTGTGTTAGTTTATTATGTCCTCTTCTCTTTCTCTTTCTGCTATTAACGATATGAAGTTCCTTTTGCTATGTTTTTTCAAGTTAGAATTGCTCTAAGTTCGTTTTATTTAGATTTTCCAAACTAATTTACTGTGTTTTGTTTGTATAGTTGGTTACTATCTGTTTCGTGATATGTTTTTTTTTTTTTGTGTGGGAACTCAGGTACGGATGATGACTTACCTCCAAGTAGATATCAAAGAAGTGGGAGACCAGCCGGTAATGGCAGGCCTTCAGTTCCTCCTTCATCAAGGGTGCACAATGACATGGAAACTCAAATTCATCTCATTGAGCAAGAAGCCTATAGCTCTATACTCCGTGCCTTTAAAGCCCAGTCTGATGCTATTACCTGGGTACTTATTTCAATGAATAAGTCCATAACTTAACCATTTAACATAAACTTACGACTTCTTCCTTTTGATGGGCAAAAAAATATTCAGGAGAAGGAAAGTCTCATCACTGAACTAAGAAAAGAACTTCGGGTGTCTGATGAGGAACACAGAGAGCTCTTATCTAGGGTTAATGCTGATGAAATGATCAGGCGAATAAGGTCTGTTGTTTTTTTTTTAACTATGTTTTAACCAAAAGCAACTTTCTAAATGTTAATTTTGGAACTTGTCAGGGAATGGAGAAAAGGGAACAACAGCTTTCAGTCCGGTGCTCCTCCTCAGATGGTTCATGATAAGGCTCCAAGTCCAGCTGTTTCAGGATCACGTAAGAAGCAAAAGACATCACAATCCTCGTTAGCTATGGGTCAGCCATCTACTGTTATTCACCCATCAATGCAACCATCTCCATCTGCGGTAAGAAGGGGAGGAGGAGGTCCTCCACCAGGTCCAAAGACCAAGAAGCCAAAGACAGTATGTCATATAATCTCTTACTATGATGACACTCTTTGTTTCCACTGACTAAGTGGTGATTATTTTTTAATTGTTTTGTGGTTGATAAAAGTCGATGCAGTTCCCAGCTACAGGCATAGCTGGAAGGCCCCAGCCTGGCGCAGTAACAAATGAACCAGACCCGTTGGTTGGAAAGAAGGTATGGACAAAGTGGCCTGAGGACAATAATTTCTATGAAGCTGTTATAACTGACTACAACCCCGTTGAGGTATCTCATCTGACTAATATAATATATCAGTGTTTTAGTGCCAAATCTCCATTTTCTGAAATTAGATTTTCAAACATTGATAAAGGGGAGGCATGCTTTAGTGTATGACATGAACACTGGGAATGAAACTTGGGAATGGGTAAATCTTAAAGAGGTAAATAACAATGAAATGTTTTGTCTTATTCTATTTGTTTTATGATCTTGATGGTTCTTGGATTATGATTGGTGGTTTCTATATAATAGATATCTCCGGGAGATATCAGATGGGAAGGTGAGGATGGTGGGGCTTCTCGTAAAGGAGGACATCCTGGGCAAGGAGGCCGTGGAAGTACAAAGGCCATGGCGGCTCGTGGTGGTCCCCCTAGTGGTAGAGGTAGGGGAAGCATGAAGATTCAGCAGCACAAGGCACAGAATGGCATCGGGAAGAAAGCTTTAGGAGACATCGAAATACTCCACACTGATACACTATTAAAAGAGGTATTATTATTCCAAGCTTTAGATTTTTGGATCGAATGTTATGTTTCTGAGTAATTATTTTATAAATATTTTTGACAGGTAGAAAAAGTTTTTAGATCCGTTAACCCAAACCCGGCAGAGGTGGAGAAGGCAAAGAAAGTGCTAAGAGTAAGAAACATATTCATTCATGTGTTGCTGAGTTCTGGTCTTTTACTCCATGAAAAGAGAAGCTCACTATGTAGTTTTTTTACTTGGAAATATTAGGATCATGAGCAAGCTCTTGTGGATGCAATTGCAAGGCTTGAAGATATATCAGATGGGGAAAGCGGTAATATTTGATAGGGGTCCCCTCTAACTCTCTCCTCAGGTTTCACATCTTTCTTATTGCTCTGAGATTCATGCGGTGGTGTAATGAATAGAAGTAATAATGTGGCTGTGATCTTTTTGGCATAAACGCAGATGATCGAGTCAGGGCATTGGACTGGCGACAAGGTGTGTAGATGGGGGTGGCATGTGAATGGATGAGAGGGAGATTTGGGGGAACGTGTATGATGGATAAGCAAACTGTATTTTGTTTAGGGAGAATATTTATAAAATGACCTTTTGTGAGCCACAAAACTAGGGTAACTGGATTTGGAAATTAGGGTCTTAAGCATTGTAAAATCCATCAGATTTCATATAGAATGTAGTAGAGACGGGATGAGATATAGATGTAGCAGCTCTTTTCAGTAAACATATTTTTTTTTCCTTTACGTCCATACAGATAAATGATAAAAATCAATAAACTTGGAAAACCCATGAGGAAGAAAAAGAAAGGATAACACATCACAGACAAATAGTTTAAGTAATGACTAAACTATATATGACCATAGTTCAAAGATTAATCGGCTATTTTCCCACAAAACATGTCAATTAAATTCAGATTCCGAGATAAGTTAAAAACATCATGAATATCATCAAATGATAAGACGCATTGAAATCAAGTATGACACAGGTTGGATTACAGTTTGCTCTACTTTGCTTCTGTTTTCGTTTTGTTGATAAAAAGTTTACAATACCAAACAGGTGGTCTTTAAAGTTTCACGTATTCGAACAAATAAGATTGGTACAGTGTTTTAGAGACCAAACTTCTTAGGCCTGAGGTAAGTGGTGCCTTTCTTCATGCCAGGACCTGAAACCTGTTGCTGCTGCTTCGCCCTTTTCCTCTGCTCTCTCTCTTTGTTTCTCACCTCCGCCTCTGCCTGATCTCTTCTCAGCTTCTCCATTTCTTCCTCCATTGCTGTTTTCTCTTGCTTCTGCTTCTTCTTATGCTCCAACATCGATGTATCCGAGTCCTTGACCGAGAAAAACATCGGTCCCAACTCAGCCAGCCAATGCGCCTCAACAGATGTAGCACACTGCATGTACTCCTTCGTGGTTAAGATCAGTTCATGATACACCACGTAATCAGGCGTGTATCCTAGACCATACAGTGCACTGCTCGGGTGCAAATGGCAAGGCATCCCAGTTCTACAGTTCACGTACTCTCCAACACCTTTTAATCTAGCTGAGTTGTGGAAGTAAGCTGAGCATATGGCTTTTCTCACGATATCCCAATCAGGTCCACACGACTTGAGCGGTATCTTGAGTTGTTTGAGGATATCCAGAAGCTGGGATCTTACTTCTCTAGCTTTCCTCAGACCTTTAACTTGTAGATAATGGTCATTGCACCAGTCTCCTCTGTAGTCATGCTCTTTCCATTGCTTATACACATTCAGTAGCGTCAGGTGATCAGACTCCGGCACGAAAAACTTCTCCCTAGCAGCGTCGCTCTCTTCTGCTCTCTCTTTGGGTCTGAAGAACACTGAAGGTACTGAAAGCATTGACACGATCGTCAACACCTCGTCTATGCAGTCAAGCCGTTCACCCATTAAGAGCATCTTTGCGAGAGGTGGATCCAACGGGAACTCCACCATCTTCCACCCGAGTTCAGTTAATCCTCCAACATTGCTGAGAGCGCCCAACACCCAAAGCTGGTACATAGAGTTCAGGATGTTCTCTTGTGGAGGTGGGTCCATGAAATCGAATTCTAGCAAGTTGTCTATCTTCAGTGATTTCAACAACAATACAACGTTACCCAAGTTTGTTCGCTGAATCTCTGGCACGGGACTGGGCAACATCTCGTTTAAATAGGCACTGTCTGTATACAGCCTGTAACATGTTCCCGGCCCTGTCCTTCCAGCTCTTCCTGCACGCTGATCAGCGGCAGCACGACTAATGGGGAAAACCTGAAGAGCATCCATACCCATTCTAGGATTGAAAACCTTCATCTTTCCATACCCTGTGTCAATCACATAGTATATACCATCGACTGTCAATGATGTTTCAGCGATATTGGTGGCAACAATGCATTTACGGGCTCCATCTTCTGGTTTCTCGAATATTTTTGCTTGCAAGTCAGCAGGTAACTGTGAGTATATAGGGAGAATCAGTAGGTTCGTGATTTCTCTGGTGGATGACGCAACAAGCTGTTCCATTCTCTCCTTAAGAGCAAAGCACGCCGCTTCAATCTCATCTTGCCCGGTCATAAATATGAGAATGTCACCTGGTGGGCTCGTTATGTGTATCGCCATTGCCTGTTTAACAGCCCCTTCAACATAGTCTTCACATGGACTTTTAGAGTACTGAATAGTGACAGGGAAAGTCCTTCCGGGAATGTTGAATATAGGAACACTGCATTACCAAAGTAAAAAACATTGTCATATAAGAATCCAATATTAAATTCAAAAAAGGGTTTTCTCTGAAGGATGGTAATTACCTCCCAAAGAAATCGGAAAACTTCTCAGCATTAAGGGTTGCTGACGTGACTATCAGTTTGAAATCCCGACGCCGGGCCACAACTTTTTTCAGTATTCCAAAAAGGACGTCTGTGTTGAGTGACCTTTCATGCGCTTCATCCATCACTACCACACTATACAGAGTCCACAACACGGTTAAAACATCATTCTACTTAAACCAGTTTATAGCATGATCTATTAGAGGTAAGGTGGATGCATACATACCGATACTTATCTAGGTCGGAATCTTTAAGTGTCTCTCTCAGTAGCACTCCATCGGTCATGTACTGTAATTTCAAAAAAGAAAATATGGAGTTTCATAAGAAATTTTGCGTGTTATAACGAAGGGCAGATCCTAAAAGCATGACAACTTGACAATTGACAGGGCAAGCTTTACCCGGCCAATTAAACCAGAGAATCACAATTAAGTAAAAGGTAGTTCATTGCTTGGAAACACCTTACCTTGATAACAGTATTTGGACCAGTTACATCTTCAAAACGAATTGCATACCCCACTTTATCGCCCAACTCTGTTTCCATCTCTTCACTAACTCTCTTTGCAACACTCATGGCTGCTACACGCCTTGGTTGGGTGCAACCTACTATACCACTTACAGTGTACCCGTCCTCGTGAAGATACTTCAAAAAAGAAAAGAGGTAAACTATAAGTTCAATGATTTAATTGCCTCTTAACTATCTATTCTCTGTTAAACCACAGAAAGGGAGCAACCTGAGTAAGTTGAGTGGTCTTTCCCGAACCAGTTTCTCCAACCACCACTACCACCTGGTTTTCTCTTATTACCTGGAGAATGCATTAACAAGCAGATAGTTTGAAGATTACTCATTGGAAAAAAAAAAAAGAACAGGAATCCCTTGAGATAATAGCACGTATTATGAGTCTGTGACCCAAGTATCCCTCTGAAGGGAAGATTACCAACCTTTAATAACTCATCTCTAACAGAAAATATGGGAAGATACTGTCGTTGCTGTGCCATGGTCTTTGACATGGCAAATTCACTCACAGCTTCTCCCTTCTTCATATGCTGTGCAAATTTAGCCTCGTTCTTAAAGTCTACTTCACCTTCTTCACCAACTATTGCAGTATCGGCATCAATCTACAAGATCACAAAGTCACAATAAGTTCAACAACCTTATCAGTAATGAATTGAAAAGAACCAAAAGCCATGAGATATATTACCTGCTCAGCTGATTTTTCAACACCAAGGATATTACCAAGGTTAGAACCTGCAAGCTCCCAAAATCGCTGTCGCGATTTATGCATACTTTGTTTCTCCCGAATTTCTCTCACAAGACCCGATCCTTTTCGGGAAATTATAGCCATGTCTGATGTGGGATCCTTTATAGGCATTACTGGCTCTGCTTGCTTTGTGAAAACGATTCTTCCATCCAGGAAAGGCGGCTTTGTATCTGCAATTACCCAACAAAAAAGAGTATTACTTGCTATGTTACATTTACTCCTACATCAGCCTTGTCGCTTACGGTGAACTTTGAGCTATTATAGTAATCTACATACCATGTACAAGAAGAATTGCTTTCCGTTCTTCCTCGCTATCAAACTCAGTCTGCACTTCTGTGCCTCTAACAGCTCCAGATCTGAGAAGCTGACGGTCTTCCCACTGAGCATTATCTGCATTGAGTTGAGAGTATTTTTTACTCTGAGCGAGTGACATTTTGCTACCGTCCCTTCTAACCTGCATTATAATTATTGTAAAGTGTTCAATATATTTAGTTTACTACGATCGCCATTTTCACCTAGAAACTTAACTTACATAATCAAGCCAACATAATTAAGCTTGTATACACTCATTAGCGAGCAGTGAACGGAGGTGAGACAGTTAGAATGAATGAAATTAAATAATTATGCAACACGAAAAGAGTAGACACAGATACGAGATACAAGTAGCTTCAAAAAAAATCATAGAGAATGTGTAGTTGGTAAAGAGACATACCAGTCGTTTTGCCAGCTCGGCTTCCTTTTTCTGCACAGCAGCGTCATCTCCAAGAAAAAAAGATGCACTATCCGCATCAAACAGTGAGTTCCCTTCGTCCGTATCATACCTGTGAAACAACAATCATCTACTTCAAACAGGCTCTATATAATCAGGAAACTGTTTAGAAATTAACAAGAAGAGTGGGACAACACTCTTAATTCATAAAACATGATTGACTTTCCAATGCTTAATTTCATGCCTTCTATGGGAAGTTAATACTTACCATGCAAGATCCGAGTGATATTCCATTTCCCGACGCATTGTGTCTGTGATCTCATGGTTGAATTCTTCAACTCCTTCCGATCTATCCTCATCTGGATGCCCCTTTAGAAAACATGACAACATGTGACACAAGTATTACTAAAACCAAACAATTTAATTAATGCAAGACTGCAAGAGAACTATAATTCTCATCGACATTCTTCAAGCAAGCCTGACAAGAAGTTCTTAAAATACGGGAACAAAACAGAAATTCAGATCTATGTGACAACAAGTGGCACGACCTAATCCTAACTACGAAAGCATACCTCCATGGTCTGATCGCTTTCCCTAGAGTCTGCAAGTTGATTGGATCTTCCACCATACCTTGAGCTAGAGGATCTGACAGAGGACCCAGAAGCCCGGATTGGGACAGGAGAAGGTGCACCAATATCCCATGGAGAAGCAGAAGCCACTACATTTGCACAAGGACATAGTAATAAATCCTGTTGTTAGTTTAGGCCCATGAATGCAGCTAAATAAAACCAACTTACAAATAATAAATTTTAAACACAACATACTTGTTGAGCGTGGTGTATCCAGCCAAGGGGAGGCTAAACGAGCATCTGGTGAAGCTGCAGCTAACATGGGTGATGGAGAAGGCTGATGCCGTTTGCTGTAAGTAGAGTCTCTATCTCCACGTGGACTATCTTCCCATTCCCATCTTCCATCATCCCAGTCTGACCTACCTGCATGATTTTGTGTTAATATCCATTGAAAAAAGGTCCACTAAGTGTTGTGTTGGTGACATTTTCAGGCTTTGGGAAAAAAAACGATCTGAAAACAGACGGATTGGTAAAGAGATAATAAATAAACTATTACATCATTGTGAGCTTCTACAATCTTTAGCATACCTGGAGTTCTTCTATCACTACTATATTTTGCACGCTTTTCCCCGTAATAATCTCGGGGAGACTGGCGATATGACTCCCTCCCTCGGTAGCGATCTATCTCATCGTACGTGCTTCTCTGCCTTGACCGCGGAGTTTCACTTCTGTCCCTATATTCCCTTCGGTGTCTATCGTTATCATCCCTCTCATATCTACTGCTAGATAAACTCCTAGGAGTCTTCATTAAACAAATGGAAGAAATATCAGAATATTAAAACTCATGTTCCTAGAATGTATAAAAACCAGTGAAATAATTAAGAAAGACTGGAATCATTAGATAACGCGAAAAGAAACCAAGGTTTCATTATTTGGATGAAATTGACTTACATCTGAACCTGCAGCATTCTCTGTGGTCACACTACTTTCTGCGATTCAAAAAAAAAAACATCATAAGGCATAAGATAAAACTAATGAAGCTGGTAAATTGTAATTCAAAATTAACGCATAACTAATATAACAAGAGTTCTTTCTTTACCAAAATTATTCTAGTCGTGCATATGTTTCTATTACATAAAAGAACGAATAACTAACTCTATCAGTCTAAAAAAAGTCTACTTAACTAGGAGGTAGTTGTAATCTAGAGCGCCATGTTGAACTAAGCCAAACACTAGAAATAAAAAATACCTTGTGCAATATCATATCTTGAAGATTTCTCTCTATATCTTCTGTTAGAATGGTCAGGCCGAGTGTTCTCTGCTCCATCATCGATTCCAGATACATGAGATCTATCATCTTCATCCATAGACGCTGAAACAGATACGGTTGGCTTCCTGGGAACCTTGAACTCCCCCTGGGACCTGGCCAGCTCCCTTTTCTCCATTGCCCTTGCATCCAAACCTAAATATGAGATACAAAACGATTAAGAAACGCATTCACCAACTGTAATCGCATTAGCTAACAGATCTCTCGAATTCAAACCTAGACGGGACTTCCTCTCAGGAGCTGTAAAAGTCAATTTCTCCTTCACCGGAACATCGCCACCGGTTACCTTCTCGGTCTCCGACGTCTCCGTAGCTTTGAATGGATCGACCTGCATCAGAGCACTACAATTAAGGCTTAACTTCCTCAAAGTCGAAACAATCTAAACCCTAGAACAGCGAAAAACAACGAATCCAGATACTTCTCGAAGCTTACCCCCATTGTTCAGTGGATGAATCGGTCGATTACAGGTTAAAACTACTATATTCCGTCTCGGAAATTAACCGTACAGAGATTCGTCGTCCGTACTTCACGGCGAGGATACGACTCCGGCGAGATTGATTAGTTAGGGCTTCTTCCCTGAGCGTGCGTGAGGTTGCTATTCCAGAAGTTTTTTTTAAGAGTTTCCCAAAAACTTTTAACGACGATTAAACGCGAGAGAATTATACGCGTGGGTTAATTATAAGTTTCGGATGAGAACCGACTTTTACATATGGGCCTTAATGACAAACCGATGTATGTGTTCTTTTACATATGGGCCCATAATGGGCCTTTCACCATAACGATCTATGTGTTCTTTTACATATGGGCACAGTAATTTTTTTCATGTGATTAAAAGATCAATTGCAGCCATTTACTATGTGCACGAACTAGAACGGATCAAAAACAAATCTAACTTTATTTTAAAGGACATCAAGAATGCTTAATTCCGTAATTTAACTTAATAAGCAGTTGAACACCTACAGATGTTAGTATGTTTTTGTTATTATCACCGAGTGTGAACAATGTATGTGGTTTATGTGTTTGTAAAAAGATCTTGGCTTAAATTTTGAATGTATTTATGGCAATTATGGGAATTGAAGGATGGACCCAACGTCTTGTTTTTATTGTCTTTATCTAACTTTATGTCATAGATTTGTTTCAAATGGCTCATGCTTGGTATGAATAGATACCTCTAAAGCAATCTGAACATATGGAACAGAACAAAAGACGGAAAAACTTTAATAAAACTCAAATAATATGAAAACAATCAGAGTTCACAAAGCTAACATTATATTTTAACTAATTTAAAAGAGTTCGCAATCATGTCTTTGAGGTTTTTATAGAGCAAAGATTCATTAAGCTTCATCCCTTTCGTTTGTTCATCTATCTCTTTGAAGCCTGACTTTGTTTCATCAATGGGCCAACATAAACGCCCACTAGCCTCATAAAATGTCTATGGTTACTTTCATTTCATTCACTGAAAAAGCTCCACTAAAGAACAAATAAGCAGCAACGTGGCGCCTTACACCCAGCTCCACGACATTTGTACGAGAATGATATTTGTCTGATTCGGTCCAGCCTGTAAACGGTAATCATCGTCCGTACAAGTTAAAGTGGCGGATAACAAGTTAAAAAATAGCAAAATCACGGATTTGCCCATCTGCTCGACATCTTGACGAGGGTAAAACCGGAACATTACGTTATTAATTAGACGACACCTCTTGACACGCTCATTGACTCGTCACTCCTTTATCCCACAAGGAGAGGTTTTTCAATATGGTGGCGGCGATGAGATACAAAGGAAGCGTTTTTATCAAAGCCATCTTCTTCTTCTCCATCATCCTTCTTACGTGCTCACATGCTCACTCTTCTTCTACAAAATGTAAGTCGCTCTTATAAATATCTATTTTCATCTTTTTCTCGATCCTTTAGGGTTCCTATGCATGACTCCTCTCTATGTTTTATGTTTCTAGCGTTCTTTTGGCTTGGAGAAACAGAAGATATGAACGCCATGAAAAAGGTATGAAAGTATTTCATTAATAACGATATCCTTCTTTATAGACAACTTTTAGCTTTGATGAATGAAAAATTGTCATTGATGAATCAAGTTTTTGGACAACACACACACACACACACAGGGGAAGGAGATTGATTTTGGGTCAGCTAATGAAGTTGAAGAAAGACAAGTCCCGACCGGATCCGACCCTCTCCATCATAACCACATCCCCTTTACTTCTCCTTAGATTTTACATTGTTACTACATCTGCTGTTTCCCATACTTCACTTATTAGTTTTGTAACACGTTTTGCATTTTACCAGTTTTGGGTTTTGTTTGTCTGAATGTTACTTTAATTTCAGGGTTTTTGAATTGATTAGCTTTGTTAGTAGTGTATATCATCTCAATTGAATAAACGTATGAAACATTTTTGTCATCTTAATTCTGGTAAAATTTTATTTTAATTTTAAAAAAAAAAAAATATATAATACATTTTTAGTTTTCAATGGTTTTGTCATCTTCTGCAGCCTAGTCTGCTCTATTTGTTATACTGTTTTACATTGATGAACAATTAAATAAAAGATGTTCAATAAATTTGCATGCCAGTTTATAAAAAAAAAAACTTTTTGTCTATATATTTATTGTTAAATTGCAACATACATTTGTAGATTAAAAAATTACATAACACAAACCACCTAACCAAACTAAACATCTAAACACAAACCTTGTAGCTATTTCCTTAACACTTTTTTTTTTCTTATTTTACTCCCAAAATACTTAAATGAGCTTTTTTTTAAGAACTTCAGTTCTTCAAGTTTGTAAACTGAAGTACACATTGTATGTTTCATCTTTCAAGCTGAACAATGGCGCTAACACAAAGTTCCTTTGTTCTCCGTTCATCACAAAGCTCATAGGATTGTACTGACTCATTCCTTTGCTTAACCTAAAGCTTGCTCCCTGCTTAAACTTGTCATCAGAATCACAGCTTAGTCTCAGCTTCATTCCCGGCTTTAGGGTTTGATCACTGTACACATAACAACCCTTCTTGCTCTCTAAAGAGACACTACCCTGCTTCCCATCAACTCCAGCTACCAAACGAAAGCTCGAGGCTTCTTTGTCAGTAGAAGATGAAACCACAAGGGAGCTATCAGTAGCTTGCGTCACAAGCATTCCAGGGAAATCAAACGGTTCAATCATGACCTGGCTACCAATTAGTTCCTCTGGACCTGATATCCTTCGTTTAAGATCAGCAGTCACGAGCCTGAAAGTTGCTGCAACAGAGGCTTGTGTCCCTGGCGCGGGTGATACTTCCATGGTGATGGTTTGGTTGTTGTTTGACAAAACGTAAGATGAGTTTCCAGACTGTTGTGAGAGTGTGACAAGGTGAGTGTTGTGTGTTTCAGGTATAGAGCTTATCCATATCCCATCTTTTTTAGCCTGAGTTGTGATGCTCCACTCCCTGCTTGTGAGTCCAGCTAACAAGTAGGGGCCATAGAGTATGGCCTGAAGAGATGAGTACTCTGGCCTATCATCTGATGATAAAATCAGTTTATGTTGTCAGAAACAGATTTGTACACAACTTTTATACACTATGACTCAACCAATTCAACACAGTATTAACCGATACAATACATCTTGTATCCTGCTACTTCTAACTTGTCAGAGTACAGACAATAGTAATCAGTAGATACAGAACAGTGGATATACCTTTAATAGCTTCAGTTCTGATGCTCAAAGGTAGCTCCATGGTTACCTGATCTCCTGATTTCCAGTTCTGTTTGATTGATAGAAAGTTACCTGCAAAGCAAAAGGTAGGTCCAATATGATTCCTAATTAAACATTATATAGACTGGTTATGTTCTTAATCACCTGAAGCTGGTACTTTCAGTGATTGTCCATTCAAAGATACTTTAGCACTTTCAGAGTTTGTCCAAACTGGAATCCTTAGATTCAAAGTGGACTCCTTCCCCATTCCCTGCAAGAAAATCACATTCCATCAGACGCTATATATCCATGAACATAGTTGCATCTGGTTTCTGCCAAAAACCTTACCCCTTTGGAAGAAGAGATAGTGAATGTCACACGCATGTATGGATCCCATGACACAACAGGTTTAACTGTCTGAGATAGAGAAACACCAGAAGACTTCCAATCAAGTGAGCTTGATATGTATTGCGTGACATAAAGAGCAGGAGAGTCTCCATCTTCTTGAAAATATATAGAGTCTCCCAGTTTTGAGAAAGATTCAATTCCTGTGAACATTAAACAATGTTTATCTGTATATGTAAGTAAAGCAAAACCAGATGGTTGTAGTTAAGAAAAGTTACCAGTGCCATAGCAACACCAGAAAGCATCATAAGGAGTTCCCCAACCGTGATAAGTCACGGCCTTAGAAACACCTTTACCCAATGGGAGCATGTAGATCATCCTTCCAGGCTCGGTTCCTCTTTGAATCCCAAGCACACCGTTAGTCAAAGCACGCTCGTAATAGTCTGCATAACTAACTTCTTTTGTCCACCTAAACAGATTCCTAGACACCTGAAAAAAATAGTATATAAGGTTTTAATTATGTAACCAACCTTGAGAGCTAAATAAAAAAAGAGAACAAAAAACAAAACTTATTAGAATGCTTACCTTGAGCATGTTATAAGTAGTACATGATTCCTCATTTTCAGTTTGCAGCGTAGTGGCCATTCTCTTTGGATCTTGCCTAATGTTTAACATTTACAAATAATGATTAAGAGTTCAAAATGAAACAGAACTCTAAAGTCAGGTAATGTTAGTACTATATATTACCAGAACTCACTGACTGATGTTCCTCCAGTTGCATAGCTGTGAGATGCATTGACAATATCCATAAAGAACATTGAGATTTCCTGTAAAATGCAGATTTCAGAATCAAGAAAAAAAAAACCAATATTTTCTTTAATAAATCTCAGACTTTTCTGGACTATGGATGCTGCAGTACCTTATGGAGTGGATCACCAGTGATCTCATACCGGAGTTGAGATCCAACGACAATGGGAATATGTGTGTTAGAGTGGAACCCACTTATATCATCAGCCTGAAACAAAAAGTAGTTATCTTATAGTTCTTATCTTTTTCAAGCTAATCATCATGTAACTAACCTGAATTGCAAGCACCCCAAGAAAGCAAGGCTTGTCAAAGAGATGTGCCAGCAGCAAATACTTGGAATCTCCCTGCAAGAATCCAATAAAAACTATATGATATTATGACACAAAGGCTAGAGGCAAAAGACATATCTAAGGAGAGTCTGATTAACCCACAGTGATGCTGTATATCTGATAAAGAACATCATTCATGCCACCAGTCTCTTCATTTAGTGATTGCCAATGTCTTTCAACACTGTACAGCTTTATCACATTACGAACACGCACATAAAAGTAATCAGCCATCCATGTTGCCATTTTCAAAGCTTGGCTGTTCCCAGCCAACTTGTATTGATCCACCAAGCCGGCTAAAATCTATCAAAATTTATACATAAGAATTTTAGAAACCTTTTATATTTACATCATCAAATCAGAGTATGATTATTCATTCACCTTGTGGATGGTGTAGTATGGAGCCCACACAGGCTGTATAGCTTCAAACCGGTCGAAAAAACTGGAAGGGAAAGCAGAGAGATAACCGGTTCCAACCTTCTCCTGGCAAGCAGATAAAGCTGAGACAAGAGAAGACATCTTCTCCTTGAGAGTATCGTTATGTGTACTTGCCCACATGTATGCTGTTGCACTCAAATAGTGACCTTCAAAAACACAAACAGTCATATCCTTTTAAAATGTCTATGCAAATGTTTAGTGTGAGAATCTTTAAAAGGTCTATACACTCTAATACTATGTTCTAAAAATCGGTCTACGCGGCACCTATGCAACTGACTAGTCGGCAAATTTTCTAGACCGATTCTCATCAGATGAGAATCTTTAAAGGGTCTATGCACTCTAAACTGTGTTCTAAAAATCGGCCTAGGCGGCACCAAGGCGTCTGACTAGTCGGCAAATTTTCTAGACCGATTTTAGGCGCCCGTTTAATCAATAATCTCATATAAAGCGCGATTATTTCTTGAACATTGCTAATACCAAACATCAAAAATCTCGAAGCCTATTAACTTGCATACACTTATCAAAAACTTGGATCAAGAAACTGAATTTTGAATTAGGAGAAAGGGAAAGGTTTATTATACCAACAAAATGGCCACGGAGTTCACTATCAGGCCTCTCCCAACCACCATAAGGATCACCACGAGCATCAAGACCAGCAGCTTTACGGAAACTCCAAGTCAAACCATCAACATCCAACATCAACAGATACTCAAGATTCGTCTGCTGAGCTCTCCAGTGGAAAGTGTCCGGGTCAAGCCTAACGTCGTGCAAAGAAACGTCTTTGAGGAAGCTACCAGATGCGTTGTTCTTGATCTTCCTGTACATGAGAGTCCA
>JABAYD010066745.1:0-13983 GCA_014822095.1 Diplotaxis tenuifolia | reverse complement strand
AAAAAGTTCCGGCAACAACACACCGGAGACTCTCTCGCTTCTCAAGTAACAACCATCATCAATCAACGTACGCCTGATTCTTTACCATCCTGTGTGCAGAAACAAAAATGTAAAATGTTCAGATTTGTAAATCATAAGGAAGTTATACATATCTTAAAATCATCTTCTTCCCCTGATACGTTGTTCAAAGGGGAACAATTCTTTGTTGTCACCTTCAAAGGGAGGGACACAATTTCATTTGTTTTCTGTGTGCTTGTCTGAAAGTAAGAATGAAATATTTGATTTCTTCAGCGTGAAGAACCCTAGTGACCAAAACTATTATATTTATGTATTAGTTTGTCAGTTGTTACTTTACCTTCGTGGCAAAGACAGCATATTCTCATTTCTCAGTACTGTATTTAACTGTTTCTAGTAAATGATATTATATCATTCTGTCTTTTAGGAAGTTCAAAAAGGGCATTTAGAAGAAAATTGCCTCTTTGGCTGAGACGTCCGTGGAGACTGACCTCTTTTGGTTCTTATTGGGCCCCTTGGACTTATTCGGCTTACATTTTCTAGGCTTTACAGAACCGAAAACCAAACCACTATTAATAATTTAACCGAACTAAACCAAACTTATTACAGTTTGCATTGCAGTTTTTATTTGGTTTCAAAAAAGCCTAAAATCCCAAATGATTTCAAACCATAACGAATATTGTCCACCCATGGTGATACAAGATCCCCCTACTGATATAAATTTTAACTTAATAAAATAATGTCAAGAGTATACGATTTCATGATTGATATCAATTTCATAGCCATCATTTGCAGGCAGGTCTGAGCATCAGGATCATTTGCAGGCAGGTCTTCCATTGTTTCCCCCAGAGTTTTTGTCATCGTCTCATCGTGATGAATGTAGTGCACATACCCCTATAAATTTAATTTTGTTGTCATAAATTAGAAAAGATAACAAAAATACCTAAAATCATGAAGAACATAGCTCATAAACAAAATTTAATTATAAATTGTTTTATATCTTAATATTCTATAATAAAGATAACAAAAAAGTATATATAAAAATATCTTCTTTTTAATATGTTTTTTTTTTGACTATTTTATCATATTCATTTATAATCAATTAGCTAATATAGCATATAATCTAATATTATTAATATGAAATTTATTTTTATTATATAATAAGTAAAAATACTTAAAATCATGGATAAAATGATACATAAGCAAATTTTAACTATAAATTGTTTTTATATCGTAATTTTTATAATACAAAATATTATTTCCAGACAACAAGAATTTATAAAATATTCTTTTTAGAAAAAAATATGTTTTTATTTTGAAAATTTATCACATCAATTTTTATTGTGTTAAAAATATCATATTAATTTTTAATCAATTAGCTAATATTATATACAATCTAATATTTTTAATACAAAGCTCATTTTTATTTATATAATAAAAAATTATCTAAAAGCATGAAAAATATGACAACCTAAGAAAATTCACTGCTCAAGTAGTAGTATAGATATGATTCATCAAATCAGAATTTTCCATCATCTTATAAAAAAATCTCCATAGTTTACTATTGCAGATAGAAAACTAATTGTAATCTTTATCTTTTTTTTTAACAACAATTGTAACCCATATCATTCTTTAATAATATTTGTAAAATAAACACAGTTAAATTAAAAAATAAGTTATTATTTTCACATATGTAATTGAATTTTAATTTATATGGTAAACTTAATTTATTCTATTAACTCTATTGACAACAACTGGTTTCAAAAGTATGACTTCGTGTAATGTTTTTATATATTTATGTTATTAACATCCTAGTACATCTGTAAGCAATACATATCTCCCCTGTTATTAGAACCTCCGAATGAGCTGGCCCCAATCTCTGATCTTTTCAAACTGATTTAGAAAAAAAAACATTTACTTTTATTAACAAAACATTAACTCTTCCTCTGGTGCTAATAGCTAAGTAACAATTAATTAGCTATTCTAATTAAACTAAAAATAAATATATTTTTCATGCCGATACTCAATAGTCGTGGAAAATGCGAGCCCTAGAAATAAACATAAAATGAGTGTACTTGTCTTCCAAGATCTATTAACGCCATTGTTTTAATTTTTCTTATAACTTCTCTGTTTACAGTTATTTTTTTTTATTTGTGTTGAAGATTTTGATGAATGAGTTCCAATAAAGATAGGGACTCTGAGAACAGCCACCGAAGCCAGAAGAAGAAGAATAAGGTTCTCTCTCTCTCTCTCTCTCTCTCTCTCTTCTTGCTTCAATTATTGCTGTCACTGGAGTTGTTTTAATTATAATTCTCTTGGAAAATGTCACGACGTGAATCCCATTAATTTCGATTTATTTAAACTTGAAAAATAAGTGTTTTTCGATTTTGGTGTTTGTGGAGAATAGTCAATTCTTCCCAAGGTTTTTGGATCAAGACGGTCTCGTAAAGAAGAAGAAGATGCATCAAATAATATGAACAACAGAGGAAATCAAGATGTGGAAGTCAACAACAATGAAATTTTCAAAGGTATTTCTTCTTTAAACGTACATCACAAGAAAATATATTATCAGTCATATAACCAAACGCCTCTTGGATCTTGTTTGATAGTTTTGACGCGGCGAATGTCTTCTCGAAAGAAACCGATTCTTGACAACTCTCCTTCGATGATTTTGAAGACTGCTTCTGGTACATTGATCATTTCTATGATTTATTTTTCAATGTGTGGTTGATTAGGAAATATTTGATTTATTGGGTAAACCTACCCTAGAAAAGTTTATATTTTCATACGAATGATTACTTGCAAACGAATGTCAAAGTTCTTTTTTTTTTCTCTCGTTATCTTGATATGTATTTAGGGTCTTCTTGATCCCAAATGAAATCTAGGGTTTGCTAATTAAGAAAAGTTTGATATGTTTCTTGTGAAATACGTCAGAGAGAATGGAAGGCTTTAATTTATCGAGTTCTATGGCACCAACAACAGAGATTCGTGAACTCAGGTTTGATACTGAATCAATCTCTTTGTAATAATAGTTCTTTATTTTTTTTTTCAGATTCATATTCACTTTTGTTTTATCAATCTTAGAGTGTTTGTAGCAACGTGGAATGTAGGAGGAAGAACACCTAACAATGATCTTAACCTTGAAGACTTCTTACTCGTTGAAGGCACAGCAGATATATATATCTGTGGGTATGAATTAAAATTTGATAAGTTTAATAGGTCCGTTAAAGATAAAAAAAATGAATTATCATTACATGGTTTGTATCTCAGGTTTCAAGAGATTGTTCCTCTAAGTGCAGGAAATGTATTAGTAGTTGAAGACAATGAGCCAGCAGCTAAATGGTTAGCTCTAATAAGCCAAACTTTAAACAAACCGAAACAAGACTCTGCTTCAAGAACAACAACCTCTACAAGTAGTGTTCGTGGTGAAGAGCCAAGAACACCAAGTAGTCTAAGTTTCTTTCAAAGACCTAATCTTAAAGTCTTGAGCAGAAACTATCGCGTCGATTCAAGTCTTTTGAAGACTTGTAATTGTCAAGTTACCAGTACTTCATCAGTTGGTTGGGAAGCTAGGCTGTCGAAAAAGTATAGTGGTCATATTGTAGATAACAATAACTATGTGGAGCCTGAGAATTTTAGGGTTCATGAGAATTTATTATTTGATGATGTTCCTGCCACTACCAAGACACCAGGACAAATGAGTTATAGATTGATTGCTAGTAAACAAATGGTTGGTTTGTTTTTGTCTGTTTGGGCTAGAAAAGAGTTGATTCCACATATATCTCATCTTAGGGTTGACTCTGTTGGAAGAGGAATCATGGGTCGCTTGGGAAACAAGGTGACACAATCCTTTCTATTAAACCTAGATTGTGACACAAGCAAAAAGAATCTAATATATTTTTTTGTAATTTTACAGGGATGTATTGCTATAAGCATATCACTGCACAAAACAAGCTTTTGCTTTGTGTGTAGCCATTTGGCTTCTGGTGAGAAAGAAGGTGATGAGATGAGAAGAAACGCTGATGTAGCTGAGCTTCTTAAGCATACTCAGTTCCCCAAAATCACCAAGAGCCCTAGTTGTCGCGCACCCGAAAGAATCCTTGATCATGAGTATGTTATATAGAAATCGATCATAAGCTTTTCTTGTTATACAAGCAAATAAGTACTCTTGTTTGGAAATTTGTAGCCGAGTGGTTTGGCTTGGAGATTTGAATTATAGAGTTGCTTTGACCTATGAAGAGACAAGAGTATTACTAGAAGACAATGATTGGCATACCCTTCTTGAGAAAGACCAGGTTTTGTAATAGAAATCTTTTTTTTTGTAACACATAGAAATCATTTTAAAAAACCTAATTTAATAAGTTTTGTTCCTTTGCGGTTTACCATTATCGCTAATAATGTCAGCTCAACATTGAAAGAGGAGCAGGAAGAGTCTTCTCTGGATTTCAAGAAGGTCAAATCCTCTTTGCTCCAACGTATAAATACTCTCAAAACTCAGATGCTTACGCCGGAGAGACCACTAAGTCAAAGAGAAAACGCCGTACTCCTGCTTGGTATTAATCCAAAACTTAAGAATTATGTTTGCTGTGGTGTTTTTTTGGTTGAAATTCTTAATTTGGAATGTCTTTAGGTGTGATCGGATTCTATGGAGAGGAGAAAGAATAGAACAACTTTCTTATATTCGAGGAGAATCACGGTTTTCAGATCACAGACCGGTTTGTGCAATCTTTGCAGTAGAAGTTGATGTAAAGAGTATGAACAAAGGTAGATTAAGGAAAGGTTATTCTAGTGTGGTTGGAAGATTGGCTGAAGATGACACTCCAAAAAGACATAGTTTTTACGACTAAATATTGTTACAATTCTTAAAAGTATTATTTCTTGGTTCTATAGATTTGGATCAACAAACAAACAACAAGTTCTTGACTGTATTTGAATACCATGCATTCTTGAGATAGAAATATATATGTCTTCGCAGCCCATGTGCCATGTCCCATATAAAATGTTACAACAACACTTAGGTACTCCGGTTTGGGCAGTTTAAACTGTTGAAAGCTATGTAACCCTCTCCTCTATTTCATTCATCTGATTATTACTTGCATATATGTTTGTGAAAAACTTGCTCCTCCTAACAATTTGTGTCTGTTCTTTATTAATTGTTACCACATTTGTCGCAGTGTTGTATGTCTCATCTCCCTTGAGCTTTTCCATATGGTTTCACATCATTTACTTCAATTGCCCCTTGATGAACCTTAAAATAGGTGATTCAAATTAAGTGTCATTTTACTATTGTTGAAATTCTAAGTAAAGATGAGAGGAAGCATGAAATCGTGCGAGTCCACTGGTGCTAATAATCTATAGAGGTCCATTGAATCATGATAAATATTAATTAGCTACCTAATCATGTCTATTAGATTAGCAGTGAGTTCATTAAGAATAGAAGATATTCTGCTTTGACATGCAAAAGTCAATTTTTTTTTAAAAAAAGTATGGCTTATATAGTCAATGAATTAGCGATTTCATCTCAAAGTTCTTTTGTTTTATGATTTTTTTCATTTCACCCGTAGAACACAGATATGCATTCGTTGATGATATTTTTAAGCAAACAAACAAAAAACCTACGTGATGATACATATGTAAAAACAATATAATCGCATGGCTTATAAAACCTTATTGTCACATCGATCTGAAAATCAAGACTTATATTCTCGTTTTCTGTATTTTTTTTTTGCGAATAAAAGATCCAGAAAGTTATAAATTCGAAAACACAAATATCATTTAATTTAATTTAATTTAATTTTTAGGTGTATTATTATAGTAATTTGCTTAAATTTCTATATAGTAGTCATATTTACGAGATGGTTGGGTTTATATTTTGTTATTATTCGTTATACCGCTTTCACCAACTTAATTTCTATATCTTAATATTTAATTTAATTTTTGCAAGTCTTTTTCTTTCCATATCTTTTGAAAATATTAGGCTTAAAATGTTTGTCTTTTCTTAGTTATGGCCATTAGTCAAATATATTTGTAGCAATTGTCCTTACAATTTTCCTGATACCAGATCCACATGGTATTCACATTTTTTTTCTTTCCACGATCGTATGTTATAATCCATGAATTACAAAAATAAACTAGCACTGCAATTATACATATTTACACTAGACATGACAATTTTTCCCTTTTTATCATATATTTCAAAATGTCATGATGAAGAAACATGAGATATTATAAGAGTTTAATGCTAAATTATGTACTATTGCAAATGAATGAAATATGTAAGGAAAGAAATGCAAGGATAAAAGGTAGTAAAAAAATTGTAATGATGTCTACTTTCAAAATTTGAAATTAATAAGATTTACACGAGACTTGAAAGAGAAATAGGAATGATGGAAACATATGAAATGGAGTTAGATTCTGAAAACCCCAAAAACTACAAAATTTAAGTGAAAATGGAAAAATGAAGACTTATAGTGAACAATAGTTATGCTGGTCAAAACATTTCTTGAAATCCTTAGAAAGGATCAGAGCATAGTGCAAAACAAAACAATACATACGAGCCCTATATTTTCTAGAGGAATAGTGTGAGACTTTAACATAACTATATTAATTACACAATAAGCTAATTTAAAGTAAAGTTGAGTTGGTAGCACTGTTAGGAAGGACACATATGAAAATTCCATGAAAAAAAGTAACATATATAAATTCAAAATAACTCTAGCAAAGAGTGGAGAGCATCAAGTGAGAATCAAAATATTTATTTTTTTCTCAAAGGTTGGATGAGCATCTGGCGAGAATTGTAGAAAAAATCAAAGATTTGAGAAGCTGTTTGGAGAAGACAATGCCAGAAAACGAGAATATAAGTCTTGTTATAAACCATTCACTTATATAATCTATGTACATATGTAAAAACAATATAATCGCATGGCTTAGTCGGAATCGTTGGTCCCAGCTATGCATTACTTTATGGCTCTATCTACAATGGTTCTTCATAAAACAAAACAAAAAAAAAACACATCAGAGAAATGAGAGTAATTTTCACTTTCTGCGGTGGATATTGTAAATGGTTACTAGGAGCATCTCCGATCCAGTCAATCTCTATATTTGATATTCTATAATAACATTGTAAGGTTAAAACTATTCTAATTTTTTTTTTTAAATATAGATTATTTTTTCGTTGTTTATAAGGTAGAAATAACATTCTTCTATATTTACTTTGTATTTGGAGATTTCTATCTTTTTTTGGCACAAGGAGATTTCTATCTTAAAACATACATTTGAGCAAATTAATACTTAGTATAAAGGTTTTCTGTTTTAATTGAAAATTCGCAAAATAAACTGAAGAAGGACATTTGATTGCTTTGATGGTCAAATATCTTCTAAAAGCTTTTTTAATGTCTTATAAAAGCGTGAAAACAAAAATAGAGAAGATTCACAAGAACCAAGCTAAAGTTCTATGTTTTTTGAAGCGTAGAAGTTTAGGTAAAAGCGTAGAATTTACTTTTATATAGTTATCAGGGAGGTATATTTACGTAGAGTTTACCCATGTTGTAAAAATAAAAGTTCTACGCTTTTCCTGAGGTAAACAAAAGCTGATAAAGAATGCAAATATACTATCTAAGTTATTTTGTATACATTGACCATTTCTTTTATATTGTTTGACATTGAGCCTCATTTCTTTTTAATACTATGTTTATCTTATAATTAAAATTAGAAGAATATAGTTTAAATATATAGAATGTATAGATTCCCAAGTAAAGAAATCTTTGTCGGTTTCTAATAACAAAAAAATAAAGATCTAGAAGGCAGGACTCACAGGAGCTGAAGAATTTGTTCTGCTAAAATGAGACTGAATATTGAGGAAGGTACATTGCGTAGTTAACTACAAGTCAAATCCACGTAGGACACAACGTGTGAACACGTCTCCATGGGGACCCAATGAAGTTTATCTATGAAGGGTCTGTTTGCTTTTACACTCAGTGCTGATTGGCTCCAACTCCATATCGTTCCTTTTCATGGGTTAAGCCTGCTTGTTAATTTTCGAAGTGAAAGTTACAAATAAAATGAACAGCACTCAAAAAGCAAATATCAAAATTGTTGATGACAGTCATTGTAAAGTTATTGTAGAGATCCTTATCGATGTTTGTTCATGAAAAGAAAAATAAATATACATTTTTATTGTATACCAGCTGATTATATTAATAAAAAGGCTCAAGAGGCTAAAACGATTAACTATACATTTTAATTTTAAGCATGTCTTTTTGTTGTTATCAAACAGTGGATGATATAAAAACTTTAATCAAATGGTACAAATGCGAGACATTTTCACTATCAACTATACTCACATCAATCCTACAGGGCAATAATTTCATTATGGGATTGAATTCTTCAAATACTTAACATTTTTCATTTGAATTTAACACATGGAGTTCTATAAACATTTATGAATTAGTTAATTATTTTTATTTTTAATTAAAGAAGGGGTATATTGACTTGAGAACATAACGACATTTGAGTGGACACAGCAATTGTCAACACGCTTATGATATTAGTAATATTTTACTTCGATGCGTTCATTTCTTTAGATATATGCATTTGTTGACATTGTTGTTGTATAAAGACATTCAAAATAGTATATAAAATATGACAACATACACATGATGTCACGAATTTCATTGACTTCACCACATATATAAGCCAAAGGACATGGCCAAACTATCAAACACAAGAATATTTCAAATCTAAACAAACAAAAGTCTTTGTTCCTGTGCCTTTTTCATACATTTTAGCCAATTTATTTCCCCATTAGGGCTTCTACTTTTTTTTTCTCTAGAAGCTCATCTCTATTTCTCCGAAGTGTTTGATTTGCTTTTTTGTTAGTACCAAATCACAAATGGAAGTAGCTTTGAACATGAATGGCTGCACTGAAGAGTTCATGCAAGCTCTTGAATCGTTCATGAAGGTTACTTCAGCTTCTTCTCTACCTTCATCAAAACAAGAACCGTTAACTCATGATAACCAAACCGATCCAATTGGGCTAAACCAGCTCACTCCCACTCAAATCCTCCAAATCCAAAGAGAGTTACATCTCCGACAAAACCAAGCTCCCCGTCGTGGTGGTAGTGCCCAGAACATCCATATTCTCAACGCTAAATCAACCCTAATGAAGACAAGACCGGTTAAACTATACCGTGGCGTAAGACAACGACACTGGGGTAAATGGGTTGCTGAGATACGGTTGCCTAAAACCAGAACCCGGTTATGGCTCGGTACGTTTGAAACCGCGGAAGAAGCTGCATTAGCTTACGATCAAGCTGCTCGTAAGATAAGAGGAGAAAACGCTCGTCTCAATTTTCCAAACAATGGAGAATACAAACAGACCTTGTCTCCTACTGTCAACGCTAAGATTGAGACCATCTTCAATAGCTCTGATCTTCCCTTGCATGAGCTCAAGAAACCGGCCAAAACAAAGGAAGAGTTCTTTGGTTTTCATTATACCGTTCCTAAACCGGATCAAGAACGTGAATTTTCGGATAAATTTGGATACGGGTCTGGTTCTTCTCCTGAGTCGGATATAACGTTGTTGGATTTCTCAAGTGAATGGATAAAGGACGATGAGAGCTTTTGCATGGGTTTGCAGAAGTATCCTTCTCTAGAGATTGATTGGGACGCTATAGATAAACTCTCAGAATCCATTTAAGCTTTCTTGTATAAATGTTTTAGAAGTTTATATGTTTTGAGTTTTGTAATGGAACTTCTTGACTCAGAGGACCAGTGAACCTACTATGTTTCATGTTTCCGTTTGTGATGGTCTGATTTTTAATGAGGCATGTTTATTTGAAAGCCCAATCAATATATTTGTAATAGTATGGACATTTGCTTTCATCATGGACAATAATAATGAAAATGTTAACCAAATTCATAATCATTTGCTCGTTTGTTCCATGTTTTTTTTTGTTTAATTTTGGGATATTCCAGTGCAATGGAAAGGCTTAGATTAATCCCCAAAGGATTGGTGCAAGCCACGGATAGACCTTCAATCCGGATATTCAAATAGACTGTAAAATAGGTCTATATCCATTTGTTCCATGTTGCTTTAAGCATTTACAATAAAGATCATAACACTTAAATTTGGCTAGAGCATTCCTCTTCACATGCATCCACATGTGCACATTTATACATATGTGATATATTCATGATCCTTTTTAAGTTAATATGAATATTGGTGCTTGAGATTAGACAGATCAATGATCTCGAAGCGTGGCCCGACATCTCCAGTGTTGACAAGTGCAAGGAATTTACATTTACATACGCGCATGGTGAGAGCCTGAGCGGCCAGTGATATGGACATAAAGAGGAACATAAAAAGAAACTTGGACGGTAAACTTGTACTTTTAATCTTATTTTATCGTTAAAAATGTACTTTAATTTCAACAGAAAAAGAAACTTGGAAGTTGAAGTTGTCATTCCTCAGTCATTATCAGTACAAGTCCTTTGGATGATCTTCTCATGTCGTGGAACGGACGCACCAAGGACGTGTGTCTAATTATCACTAGTCGACAATCTACATTCTATTAATCTCGCATAAAATTATTTTTTGTTATACTCTCCTTCGTTTTCTTATATAAGATGTTTCAAAAGAAAATAAAATGTTTCATTATTAAAAATCGTAAAATTCTTTGATTTTTTGCAACCTATACAATAGATGCACTTTTCTTCATGCTTTAAATTAAATACTAAGTGCGTGTTTTTATAGAACTATATTATGTGTATTCCAGCATTTGGAATGAAACATTCCTTTTTATTGAACAAAGAAACTATCATACGTTCGACAAGCTGTTGCAGGGAATTATTTTTACAAGATTACTCGTGAAGATCAAAAACAACCATGTAGGACAGAAATATGATTAAATCATGAAATAATACATATTTTTCTTTAGATTTTACAAAAGGTATACCCCTTCCCACATTTTCCATTTGTTTACAATGTAAAAATGCCTTCAAGAAATAGAATTACAAGGCTATAAAAGAAAGAAAAATATATCCCTGAATATTGGACAAAAGTTCTTGTTCATATTTTTCTAAGATGAGAATTATGATGAACAAGATCAAGCTATATATAAGAGCACGGTTAGAATTTGCCCTCGTATATCTTGTACAATGTTCCGTTATAGGTTAGGGATATACATATCATCTATAAATATATACTATATGCTGAGATTATTTAATACTATATGATTTCTCCATTGCCCCCTTCACGATCATTGTTGAATTTGTTTCCACTCCACCAACCGTCGCAAGAAATCCATCACCTGTATATGTTAAACAGAATTATATCAATATACTTGTATAAATATACAGTGTGTGCATATACGCGTAAATGGATAAATGTATATATTTATAACTTGTTCGTATATATGTATATGTACTTGCCTCAGGTGGGTCTTGCAAAGAATACGACGCACTGGTGTCTTTGGGGAATTTGGAGACAAGAATACCAAAGCCTTGTCCTCTCTCTTGAAGCAGCTAAATTAGGTCACACATTAAAAGGGTAACCAACACAATTAGTAATGTGAAATCAATGGTCTACACTTCAGGTTTTAATATATCCAAAGGACTTGTAATTTCAGAATTGTGAATTATATATATATATATATATATATATATATATATAATATTTTAAAATATTAAGTAACTTTGTATACCTTAAAAGCATCTTCATCGGTCCGATCATCACCAATGTAAATTGGGAATACATCGTTAGAGTTCTCAAATCCTGCAGCAACCAGAGTATTAAATTAAAATTTGATTATTTAAAATTCTGGAAAAGAAAATATCCGAAAAGACACATTCAAAGCCATGTTATTGTTGATAAAAATGATTTTTTTCCCAATAAAACTACGTTTTTTATTTGCAACAAGATACGTCAAACAAACAAAAAGCATAAACTTTTCGAAAAGCTTTTTGTGTGCTTATATAAAATTATTTAAGAAGAAAGGGAAAATATCTCACCAAGTGATTCTAACAAAAACTCAAGAGCCTTGCCTTTGTCCCATTTAATCATAGGTCTGATTTCAAAAACCTGTTTGAATTCCAAAAACATAAATTTAACTTACATTAACTCTACTGCAAAAGTTATAAATCACTTAGGTTTACCATTAAAAAGATGTCAAGTTATACCTTCCGTCCTTGGGACAGTTTCAGTGTCGGATAGTTCTTTACCACCGACCGAACTTTTAAAGCTAGTTCGCTCCAATTCTGAATATTTTCCAAAGAAAGTTTTAAGCATCTACAGTAGTAATTTACTTTAAAATATACATAACTCTGATATTTTGTAATTATTAGCAATATTTTTAAAGCCAGTTCGCTCCAATTCTGAATATTTTCCAAAGAAAATTGTAAGCATTTACAATAGTAATTCGCTTTAAAATATACATAAATCGGATATTTTGTAATTATTAGTAATATTCTTACATTTTCATCGACGCAACGGAAGTGAACAGAAAGGCAGAATTTGTTGTTCTCTACTTTGGCTCCTGGTGTTGATTTGGTTTTTTCCACTAATTGTTTAAAAACCTATTAAAACATTTTAAAGCAATGATCAATCATATACATACAGATATATAAAAGAACAAAGCAAACAAACTTTACCTCATCGATCATGGGAAGAAAGTCGCCAGCTGGTTGATAAAGAACAGATGCTTTATCCTAAGAAACAAAACAAAATTTGATTAAAAATAAAATAAAAATTAGGATTGTAATTTTGAACATTATTTGAGTTTTATACCTTATTGTATCTAGAGAAACCTTTTGTTGGACCTTTAATATCCATCCCATGACTTCCAGCATAATACAGTTCAGATAGCTTCACAAAGCTATAAACCTATACAAAAAAAAGTTATAGTTAGTTTATTCATTAATGCTAATCTTTGGAAAAAGTAACTGAAATTATTTTTTAAATGTACCTTGTCTATGCATCTACCAGTAACTATAGAAGTTGGAAAACACTTAGCCAGCTTTTTCACAGTTCTTCTCATCTATCAAACACAAAACAGAGATTAGATATAGAATAAAAACCAATGGAGATTTAAAATGGTAAAGTTGGATCCTAAAGAACCTTGCTGGATATGAAAGCTTTGTCTGGATCAGAAACGATTGGAGAAAGAGTACCGTCATAATCAAGAAACATAACAATTTGTTTTCCTCTTGAAGCTTCAATGATTCTATCAAACATGTCAAGTGCCGAGGGATGTCGTTTCTGATAAAGAGTGAAAACAAGAAAACAAAATAATTTAAAGAACCATACAAGAAACAAAGTTTTTCCTTAAAAATGAGCTTACAAGCCATGAATTGAGTTCATCTTCTGAGGAAAGAGAAGGAAGTGACTGGAGATGAGTAGGAGAAGAAGCTCTCATGGAGTCAACCCAAGAGTTGAGTCTCTGACTTTGAGCGCCACTGAGTTCAAGGTTCTTGAGTAATTTCTTCTTGGTGACTGAGATGTGACCAGGAACAGTCGGTGGTTTCTGAGCAGAAGGAGTAAAGACAGAGGAGTTGGAGACAGTTATGATTCCGGTATTGGCGTCTGATACGACGACGTTTTGACTCACCATCTTTTTTTTTTTTTTGTAAAACTATAAAACAGGGAATTTTCTGATTTTCAGAACAGAGTATGTGAAGTGAAGTTCTTGAAAGAGTCTCTTATAAGTCAGTGATTGAAGATGAATCTTCAAAAGGGTTTAGTAAAGAGAATGTGACCAAGAAAGAAGTTAAAGAAACGACAGGTGTTGGAAACAGAGGAAGGAGAAGAAGAAGTTGCACTGTTATTCGAATCTGTAATTTGACCTTTGCAGTGTTCAAAGAGTGAGAGATAGTGTGGGAGAAATGCCAAGTCCAAGAGGTGGCTTATATAGATGCTCATGCGCACCCAAGATTTAGAGCGAGAGTAGACAGAGAGAGAGAGTTTGGTTACAA
>JABAYD010066744.1:0-12156 GCA_014822095.1 Diplotaxis tenuifolia | reverse complement strand
ACATTAAAATAGGTAGGTTCAATAATTACTTAATGGCATGGAAGTGTAAATAACTTGAAAATTTTAGGGTTATTTTTAAATGGTACTTCTGTTTTAATAATATAGATATGGACCCATAACCGCCCATTGCGAGGCATGGGCCGATATCTGCGAAGAAACGAAGAAACGGCATGTAGTCTCCCGGTTGAGGTAAAACTGCAATCACTCTGCAGTCTTAAGATAGAAACGACAAACAAGGTTTTAAAGATGAGTCATCATTTTCTGTTTGAAGCAAAAGTTCACTCGAACTCAAATGTTGAATAAATAATTAGATACGTTAAAGTTACATTAACCTACGATTTGACAAGCTAATTATAAACTAAGATTGCTTTTACGAAAATTAGAGGTCTTCTTCTTCCCCTATTAAACAAATATATGTACCTCTATCACTCAACGAACAAATGAAAACAACCCTAATATTAATATATATGTAGTAATAAAGAAAACAGTATTTTACCAAAAAAAAAAAAAGAAAACAGTTGAAACGAAACGGGGAAGGAAACACTATTGAAAGCAGCTTCTCATCTCTCTCCCTCTATCTAGAAACAGATACGTACTGGTAGAAGTAGATAGAGTCAGACAAGAGAACCAAAACCAAGTGTTAAAGAAACAGGTCAAGTCATTCTCAAGATGCTATTATTTACTTTTGCTTCACGTACATGTAATCTTACGTATTCTTCAGCTCTACCGTCTCTTTCTTTCTCTATAACTTCGGTAGTTGAAATACTGCTGTTGAGTATTTCACAAATCTAACCCCTCAAAGATCAATTTAGTAGCTTGTAAGGCTTTAAAGAACACTTGATACACTCTATATCTCTCTCATCTTCACACCACACCCATTTTCTCTGTTTCTTTGGGAGCAACTAACTCGGAAGGATATAACTTATCAGAAGCTGGGCTTTGGAATGGTCTCTTGCTGCACCTACTAAGCGTAAAGACACAAGCAGAAGCTATGCATTTTCCTCTTGTTTCAGCTTGGAACAAGAGAAGGAGAAGCAAATCCTATGATACGGATCCATGTACGTTCCTTTTCTCCATCATCTTCGCCAGATGGCGTAAAAGTATGTTATCTTTGACATTACTAATACTGAAACAAAGGGGTTCAAGTGAAACTGAATCAATAACCATACTTCTCAGGGGTCTACAGAACAGCCGAGACCTGGCAAATAGAAGATCAGACGTCTCAGCCAAGGAAACGAAGATACGGGTCATGTGTTTATACCCTCAAGGAAATGGAGGAGGCCACAAGTTCATTCAGTGATGACAATCTCCTCGGTAAAGGAGGATTTGGCCGAGTTTACAAAGGCACTCTAAAAACAGGAGAGGTAGAAACTAATGCATATCGCTTCATTTATGTGTGTTTTACAGGCTTTACATGTTGTCAAAGATATAAAGAACATACGTAATATCTTTGATCCTTTGCTATTTTGAAGGTTGTTGCGATCAAGAAGATGGATTTACCTCCGTTCAAAAAGGCTGACGGAGAAAGAGAGTTTCGTGTGGAGGTGGATATCTTGAGTAGACTCGACCATCCAAACCTAGTATCTTTGATTGGCTACTGTGCAGATGGAAAACACCGGTTCCTAGTATATGAATATATGCAAAACGGAAACCTGCAAGATCATTTGAATGGTAAGTCAATGAAACAATAGTCAAGTCCACTAAAGGCAAATGACCACTAAAGACTAAACTGAGTCTTTCTTTATCACAGGAATCAAAGAAGAAAAGATAAGCTGGCCAATAAGGCTAAGAATCGCACTTGGAGCAGCGAAAGGACTCGCTTATCTCCATTCAAGTTCTAGTGTTGGCATTCCAATTGTTCATAGAGATTTCAAATCAACCAACGTTCTACTAGACACCTACTATAACGCAAAGGTGTGTATAAAGTACATTAAAGTTGATGGTTTAAGCAGCAATGAATCAAGCAGTTCACTAAAACTTAGACGCCGAGTGAAATCTTTGCAGATATCAGACTTTGGACTTGCAAAGTTGATGCCAGAAGGAAAGGACACTTGTGTGACAGCAAGAGTTCTCGGAACATTCGGCTATTTCGACCCAGAATACACATCGGTAATGATTCTTTACTAACATCTCCACATGATTCTCTTCCTATAAATAACGTTAAGAAGCCAGAGGATAAACTAGACCTTACGTAGCTAAAACAAAAAGCTTGCTATTAGTGACATGAATGGGCCATAGAGGAGCTTTAATCACACATAAAAATCAGAACTCATTAGAAAGGAAGAACAGTGTTCGCATAACAGTTTTCCATTTGTGCTATGGCAGACGGGTAAACTTACACTACAAAGCGACATATACGCATTTGGGGTTGTGCTGTTAGAACTACTTACTGGACGCAGAGCAGTTGACTTAACTCAGGGCCCAAACGAACAGAACCTGGTGCTACAGGTAAAGCGGCCTTCCTAGGTTCTAAGATTAACAGATGAGGAAGCTAAGCATAGGAATAAACTCCTGACTCTTCTCTTCGTTTCAGGTCAGGAGTATACTGAATGACAGAAAGAAACTGCGCAAGGTTATAGATCCAGAGCTTTCTCGGAGCTCATACAGCATGGAAGCTATAGCCATGTTTGCTGATTTGGCCTCACGTTGCATCCGTATAGAGAGCAGCGAGAGGCCTTCTGTGACGGATTGTGTTAAGGAACTGCAACTAATTATCTACACAAACTCTAAGGGTGGCTTGGGTGGGACGATACCTACATTCAGAAGGCTCTAAACAACAGATTCTTTCAAAGCAGGGATTACGTCATTTTTCCAACAATGAGAGAGGTTGCTGATAAAAGATAAAAGAAAAAAAATCCTAATTAATAATAACTCAATTTCCAGCCGCTAAAAATTATATCAAGCGAGACATTATTTAGATGTATATACTATAAAAGTCACCATGTAAATCAGGGTTGGGTGTATATTGTGTTTTATTTGCCAAGAGTGTTTTGCTTGGAGAGTCATGCGTGTTTTTATATATTATTATACATTCAGGGGTGTATCCTTTTCTGTTTCCTCTTTTCACCCTATGCTTAAACTTTAGACCGTACATATATAAACAAGAAATACAATCCTACCAATACAGCAAGAAGAAAACAACAGGTCAAGCTACGTCTAAGAACATGACTGACATACCTCTATTACGATCTTATAAACAGCAAGTTGAAGCAAGAAACTGGAACATCAACAGTGGATGGAAGGTGGTTAAGTCACATGTCGTCCCTGCATGATGGAGCCAATCACAACAAGTTCTACGTTATTTGGTTTTCCATGGAATTTCCGTTTCAGACAAGCTAGACAAACACTTAAAATTTCTTGGTACTGACAGAAAAACGATACCCGTGTTCACACATTGGCAGAAGAAGTCAGCTCATTATCAGACTCAACCATATCAACCGTATCTGAGCGGCTGGTGGTGGACGGTGTGAGCTTCTTGCGCATCAAATGCTTACGCCGCTGCAACATCAAAAGGACCAAAACTGTATCCGTCTTAACAACCTCGTAACCTGCTTTCTTGTACATATTGAAAGGAGCCTCATCGATCATCCTGCAATGCAAGTAGACATCTTTCGAAGGACTAAGCTGAGATATCAGCTCTTCACTCGCCTTCAACAAATGCCACCCAATCCCTCTCCTAACCAAATCACCATCACACAAAAAGTCACAATCATAAACAACAACAATAACAAGACAACACTAAAAACTACCTTCTAAGATCCTCTTTCACAGTCATGTTGCAAACATAAGGTGACTCCTTAGGAGGAGTCGGAGAAGGAGGAGACGCATTAGCACCTCTTTTGTCAAGACAAACCTCAACGGTTCCAGCCATCTCTACAGCCTCCTCCTCCTCTCCATCACTACCCGAGTCAGTTTTCTTCCTAAAGAATCCAACTAAAGTCACTGCGTGTGGCAACACTTCTCTCCTCTCAATCAAATACTGCTTCACCAAGAAACGTAACACAGACTGATACCCAGACGGCAACAGCATCGACTCTCCAAACGACTCAGCGAGGAGATTAACCGTCGAATCCATCTCGTCTTGTCTCATAACACGAACCCACATGGATCCAGACTTCAGCTCCTGGAAATACGCGAATCCTTCGAGGGTTTTTAGCTTCTCTAGCTCCGCGTTGCTTAAGAACCTCCCCGTGCGGAAGGTTTCCTCTAGAAAATCGTAGTTCGAGGTTGATTTCGTGGTGGATTCTTCTTCTTCTTCTTCTTCGTCTCCAGTTTCTGTGGCGGTTGAAACTGAAGAGGAATGCGGAGAAGGAAGGGAAGAGAATCTGAGATTGGAGCGGTGAGATCTACACGAGTATAGTGAAGGGTATCTAGAAGAGAAGGTGAGCTTCTTGGATTGGTTTTGCTTGAGGGAATCGAAAGAGAAAGCAAGTGCGAAGCTTACGGCCGCCATTGACACACGAGAACGATGCTTCGTCTCTCTATTTTAATGTTTCATCTGTACATCGACGTTTCAGAAACGCGCGATTCAGAAGCCGGCCGCCATGGATCCAGCAGGAGCAACGGTGGCCAAAGACATCGGAGGAGGAGGCGAAGGGGAGAAATTCGCGGTGGGGAATATTTATTCGGTGAAAGTGATCACCGGAGATGAGTTCAGAGGGATCGTCGTGGCTTACGATCCAATCCCAAACTTCGTCGTTTTTGATATCCTTTTTTTACTCACTAAAAATTCTAAATTTGTTAAAGATTATTATGATTTGGGGGAATCATCCTTGACTGTGATTTGGTTTGTTCACAAGAGGGTTCGAAACCTAGAGATGGGCATGCGAAGAACACTCGGATGGTGAACGCGAGTTTCATAACGGGGCTGTCGTATCTGGGCAAAACCGAAGATCCGCTTCTTACAGATGACTGTTGGGTTAATCTCGATGGGCTTCGAGCTAAAGAGGCACTTGCTATCAGGTGAAATTATTGTTTTTTGAATGCAAAGTCTTCTGCTTTATTTTTTGTTTAGTTTATTCTGGGGAAACGTGTTTGGAGCAGACAAGCGGAAGCAGAAGCTGAGAGAATGGGTGTTGGTGTTACCGCTGAGGCGCAGAGTATCTTCGACGCATTGTCTAAGACGTAAGGATTTTTCCTTTTTTTGAATTGTGGGAAGGTTTGTGGATAATTAGCTCATTACTGTGTACAATCTGAGATTTTTTTTGTTATGGTTTAAGTGTTTGTCTCTTCTCGTGTGAAGGAAGATTACCAAGTTTGCTTCTTTCTAACGAATTAGGTTATGTGTGTTTGTTGCTGATACCGTTGGTAGAGATGGAACTAGGTCTTAACCAGATATAGATGGTTGTTTTGAAGGGAATCTGCTTGAGCTTCTGTTTTTTTTATTGCCATTACTTGTTCGAATCTAGACATGAAACTAGTGTTGGATTGCTCTAGTTTCCTTGTTGATGATGCTCCTTTTGAAACAAAACATATTCAGAGTTCTCCTTTTTCTGTTTGAGCACCATTTGCTTCTGTTTCAGCCACTATTTATTGCATTGCTGAAAGAAAAAATAGGATAACAAATTGCTTGAATCGAATTACTTAAAAGAAAGTAAGAGATGTACTCTTTGCATGATTTTAGACTTCATACATGTTGAAGTTTTCTTAGTTTCTAATATTGATTGAGTAAATTATAGCAGAAGAATGATTTGTCTCTTTCTAATGAATCCCTTATAATATACAAGGCTGCCTGTGCAATGGGAAAACTCGGACATTTTGGTGATGAAAGAAGTGCGTGTTCGTAGCCCCTATCTTTCAGATTGTGTCTTTGGAGGAACTGATGCCGCCAACAACCGAGTCAAGAAAGTGGTAAGCTTTCACTCGCATCTTAAATGTGTAATGGTAACTCAAGTCTCTAATGTGTGATTATTAATGCCAATGTTTTTACCCTCATGACAGCTTGAACTGGTGAGACGAAGGTTGCAACTTGTTGGCACATAGAGGCCAAGGGAAAGGAGAGTCGTTCAGTGAAATCGCCAAGAAGGGTATGTTGCCTGCAGCTACTAACCCGACAAAGCGGTTTAGATCTGATCGACCAGGGAGAAGAAGTGGGCACTGTTGGCTTTTCTCGCTTGTTGTTGTCTTTACCAGATTAGAGATTTCCTGAGTTCCATGGATGTGAAACTCAGGCAGAGACCAATTTCACACTGCTTTCAAAATTTATCAGATATTTATAACGTGGTCGTGCATTTTGCAATCTTACTTGGATTTTGTTGATCTTATTGACAATTGACAACAATACACAAAAGCAAAGCGAAACGAGGAAAAAAAATAAGAAATTAGAATCAAAGTATTCAACGGGCATTCTTGGAGTATTCGTTTTCTTTGCAGGGCCATTAATCTTTTTAATTAAAATGATAAAAAAAAATTGGCTTCGCCCGGGTTCGAACCGGAGACCTTCAGTGTGTTAGACTGACGTGATAACCAACTACACCACGAAACCAGTTGTTCTATTGGAGTACATTCTAATATTAATACTTTTCCAACTAAGCCTCTTGGTATACCATTAACCGGCGAATGCTTAACCGAATTAAATTTCGGTTTTAAGATTTATCTGGAGTCGTACCAATACGACCCCCCTAAGACCAGCTGAGGCAGACCAAAACCCGGCTTAAACCCACCGTGCCGTGCTCTGCTCTCAATCTCATCTTCTTCCCCCACTGCTGCGAGCAATTAATCCAAAATATTCACCTCGTTTTACCTCGTAAGATTTTAATTTAACTTTTCGGATTACTTACTTTCACTTAATCCTGCTCTTCCTCATCCACTCTCTCTGTTTGATTTCCCGATCCATTCACTGGTTTTTCTTTTTCCACATTGCTTCTCCGAAAACCTCTCGTGGGGTCAATCTGTTTTCTTATTAATCCACTTTAATTATAGATATCCCAGATTTTAAGTTTTTTAACTAAAGTTGTGATCTTTCTTCATAAATCTCAGTGTGTGTGCGGGGGTTAACTAACTACAACTGTAATGAACTGCCTTTCTCACGCACGTTCTTACATTTCCTTGGGGCTACTCAAGAGATCCAGCTATGTTACTTCCAAGATCCCATGGAACCAATGCTTTTACATGCCTTCAAAGCCCTGTTTAAACCCTGCAAGTGTTGTCAGTCCACTTGGACTCTCTAGGGCTCATTGTTATTCCTCGAGATCAAAGGCTGGTGGTAAATCGAAAATATTGACCGCTGTTACTGGTGCTGATAAAGAGAAAGACGCCTTCTTTGTTGTTCGGAAGGGTGACGTTATTGGGATTTATAAGGATTTGAATGATTGTCAGGCTCAAGTTGGATCCTCGGTGAGTACATCTTGTTACCTTAACAATCTGTTTTGTTATGTTTATAGGATGGGAATATAAAAAGAAGAAATTGTTTTTTTTTTTGTTAATGGTAAGGTGTTTGATCCTCCGGTTAGTGTTTATAAGGGATACTCGTTGCCTAAAGATGCAGAGGATTATCTTTCTTCTGTTGGGATGAAGAACCCTCTCTACTGTTTTGGAGCTTCTGACTTGAGAGAGGATATGTTTGGCTCTCTCACCCCTTGTCTTTTCCAGGTATGATAGCGTTGTGCCTTCACAGTGTTTTGCTTTTTTTTTTACCTGTTATGTTTTCTAGGTAGATTATCTTCAGCTGCCGTGTTATGTGTTCTGATTTTATAGTTGGAAGAAATAGCTGGGGTTTAATAATATTATGAGAGAAAAAAAACAACCTCCAGCTCATTCCCTCAATATTCATGTTTCTCAGGATATTCCTTCAGCTTCCACGACATCATCGGTGGAAAAACTTGATACCCTAGAACCATCGTTTGCTACTTCAGATGTGAGTTGTAGTTATGTTTGTATTTTATCATTATTCAGAATGTCGAATGTTTCTGGCTCAAGGTCTCTTTCTCCTCTTGTGGTAGGAAACTTGCTTTATTGAGTTTGATGGTGCATCAAAGGGAAACCCTGGTCTCTCTGGCGCAGCAGCTGTACTGAAAACTGAGGACGGAAGCTTGGTATGATGAATCCTTTTGAATCACGGTTATTAGAGAATCAAGTTCTGCATCTAAAATTTTCATTTTCTGAAAAAAAAAAACAGATTTGTAGAGTGCGTCAAGGTTTGGGGATTGCCACAAACAATGCAGCGGAATATCATGGATTAATCCTAGGATTGAAGCATGCTATTGAGAGAGGTTACAGGAAAATTAAAGTGAAAGGTGACTCCAAGCTGATCTGTATGCAGGTTCGTCAATGGAATAATTTACATATCTCATCAGAATACTTGATCTCTTCTCACATACTAAACGGTTTATGAGAAGAGCAGCTTAAAGGTAAATGGAAGGTAAACAACGAGGTACTCTCGAAGCTGCACGAGGAAGCAAAACAACTAACCAACGAATGTATCTCTTTCGAAATCAGTCATGTACTAAGGGTATGTTTCTGTTTGCATCTCTCTCTCTCTCTTGTAGATATATGATATCAGTCTTTTGCTTGAGAGCAAGATCACTACATGAAGTTTTTCTAATGCAAAATGATACAGAAAACTAACCAAAATCTATGCTGCATTGTTTACAGAAGGACAAGTTGAAGTGGCGTGAAGACTTTATACTTATTATCCGTGAAAGAAGATAGAGTTTGGTTTGTCCTTAACACCCCCATCAAAATCTGAATAGTAGCCTGAACTAAAAAGTATTCATTCAACATAACATGTTTTGTTTTCTTGCAGACAAACGAAGCCACTAAAAAAGTGGTGAAGAGCCAGGATGTGCCATAGAGATTTTTACAAGAAGTGAACACAAACCAATGTAGAATCCCCCAGAAACAGCTAGAAAATTGAACATCATTTGTGTTCTCGACTTTGCAAAGTTCACACTGAGATTCTTTTTGTTTCCTTACACTTTTGTTCTTATTTAATTTAGTGGGCTGAGATTGGCCCAATAATATGTTATGATGAGCCCATTTTAATTTGCTTCGATCTTTTCGCCCAACTTGGAGCTCAAGCAAAGCACAGTTCTTCCATTGAAAGCCTGTAACTGTTTTCTCTAGAAGGAAATGTCAAAGGATTTCTAGAATGTTGACGAAAGCGCTTCGGATTTTGAAACCCAGGTCTATCGTCGGAGGTTCTCTCCACCGTCGACCGGTTTATTTCTCTTCCCCGTCGCCGAGATTGTCTCCCGGAGCAGTTTCCCGTACGACGGCTGATGCGGCGGAAATTGACGCCGACGATGCTGTCGCGTACTCTGATCCAACGGAATCGCCGACTGCGATGCCGATGATGATGCAAGCTCACCTTCAGCCACGTGTCGTCGTGTACGACGGAGTCTGTCATCTTTGCCACGGAGGTACGAACGCTTTTCTGTTTCTCTCTATTAAACACTGCCGTTTTGGCGAGAATGTTTAGTGGTTTATCGATCGAATCAGTCTATTGATTTGGTCTAAGTTTTGATTAAACCATTCTATTAGATTTCCAGCCTCAATCGTAATGGTTAGCTTGAATTGGAAAGGATTTAATAAGTTCTTGGATGTTTGCTTAATCGATTTGGTAGCTTGTGGTTGCTGAGTAGTGATTGTTCGATGTAGGTGTGAAGTGGATCATCAAGGCGGATAAGTATAGAAAGATAAAGTTTTGTTGCCTTCAGTCTAAAGCCGCTGAGCCGTATCTAACAGTGAGTGGAGTCACTAAGGAGGATGTTGAGAAGCGTTTTCTCTTTGTTGAAGGTCTCGGCTCATACCATCAGGCATCAACCGGTATGTAACTCTTGTTTACAAGTTTCACTGGAAACATATGCATTGTGTGATGTATTTCCAATTGCCACTAGAATCAGTGTATTAAGTTCCGCTTCTAGCCTGCCCACTTGAGCTTTTGCAGAGATGAGCTCGCTTTAGTTACGTTTGGGAAAATAAGTAAGGAATATAACATAGTGGATACACCCGCTAAGGAGGTTTACGAATAGTTTATATATAGAAAGGAAGAAGCTTTATTTTATTAAGAACACTCTAAAGATCTTAAAAAGGACTTGAGGGACAACTTGTAGACTAGAGAGAACTACGCTCAGCTGATTAGTTTGGATTTCATTACCAACATGTTTTCTCCTTCAACCCTATTGTGGATTAATCTTTTGATTGTATTCTTTTTTAACACTGCAGCTGCACTTAGAGTGGTGTCATACTTGCCTATGCCTTACTCCGCTTTGAACGCTTTCTCCATTGTTCCCACTCCTCTGAGAGACTCGGTATATGACTACGTGGCCAGCCATCGTTACAACTGGTTTGGAAAAGCCGAGGATTGCTTAGTTCTGAAAGACCAAGAGCTGCTGGAGCGGTTTATAGACAGAGATGAACTCATTGATCGATGCTAATGAGTAATGACACCCACCCTTCTGCCGATATATAGAGTCTACTCTACATATATAAACACAAGGGAGTATGATTAGAATTACCCTTCCAAGAACAGTGATAACAAAACAATAGTCTTTATGAAGCTAATCTTTCACAATTTTGAATCTATTTCTTTTAAATGCTTGGAACAACCAAGATGCCAAATTGATCATTGTTTAACAGCGTTGAGATTTTTCCTCTGTTTACTCCTAATAATAATCAAAAGTTCAAAACTAAGGGGTTACCCAAGAAAAACATCCCCCTACATAACTTGGTTGAGAGTAAACCATATTTGGAATAGAAAACATAATATGCACCGAGGTGCTTACAAACGTTATCTTCACTTAATATTAAACAAGATTCATACTCTAATGTTGGGTCCACCTAAAGGCAGTAACCCTCCAAAAATAGGCGTATGCCACTTAGCATGGAGAACACACGGTATTCTTTAGTAAAAGGCGAAAGAATAGTTCGCTTTGTGTTCACCACATGGCTGCGTGAGTTTTGTTGAGCAAGAATGAAGTCTATTATACTAAAGTCTTAGTAACAGAATTTCTCAGCTGCCCGATGTGGGATATGTAAATCTCTTTTATCAAAAAACAGCGTTTTAGTGTGTCACAATTGTATTAGATAACCTTGATCACATTTTTTTCACCGAATCATATCATCTCAACACAAGTAACAACATACACAAAGTAAATTCCAAGATTTACAAACTTTAATCAGATTTCATTTCCATGATCTTGATATGAAACTCGATTTCGTCTTCGAACTTTAATTTGGGGTATGTAATCGATCTTTTCTCCATACCCTGAGCCTAAGGGTCCAGTGAATCATAACTCATATGAACAAAAGATGATATAACTATTTCTTAAGCGAAAGATATGATGAGAATATTGTTTGTTAGAGTTGAGAAATTTTATCAACTCATCTCTATAGCTGAAAACAGTAGTAGTAGTAGTGGTGGTAGTAGTGCCCATGTTTTTGGAAAGATCACTAATGATTCTTTGTTCAACGAAAATCAGTGAAGCATATCTACACCGTAAGCTTCCTACTAGAGGAAAAAACTCTGGGATAGCACTGATGACTTTAATTAATCAAATTAAAGAGAAACTTTAATTAACGAGATGATTCTTTACAAAAAAAAAAGTTGTCAAAGCTGAGAAAAAAATATCCTTCATATCCGTTGATCATCAAAGAAGTAAAGGTGCATGCAGTGTTTCATTGACATGCAAAATCGAGGAAAATAAGTTTTGTCTCTAATTAATTGTATGTTATTAATATTAACTGTTCTCACAGTGCGAAACTGCGAATCATGATATGATTAAAGGTCAAAGAGAAAGTCTCTCATTTTAAAATATGTGGCAAAAGGTGATTCCACTTCAAACGGTGAACTGACCAGACATGACTTGATTAATATTGGCTTGACATTTTCAGCGGAAATTATCGTTTTCAAGTGTTTGTAATGCAATATTCTTTGCTAAGTGTACTGAATTACGTTAGACAAATTCAAATATTCTAACCTATAAAAGTCTAGTTCTTTTAGGCTACTAGATACATGGCCGTTTTATCTTTACTGTAGAGTCTTAGCTTTCCGTTGTGGAACACTTAAAGCTCCTTAAAAACATTTAAATGTTGACTGAAAAGTTTATAAACTAGAAATATGTTGGGTCCACTCAAAAGTAGAACCCTTCAAAAATAGGCGTATGCCACTTTAGCATGGAGAGCACACGGTATTCTTTAGTAAAAGGCGAAAGAATA
>JABAYD010066714.1:0-11793 GCA_014822095.1 Diplotaxis tenuifolia | reverse complement strand
TCGTAGTAAATTTATAGTAACTTTACGAGGAAACATTTTCCTAGTAAAGTTTCCTAGTAACCTCTACGTTTTCTTGTAGTGAAAAGAAGAGAGATTAATAAACTCTCACCAACAAATCCAGCATAGAACCCAATGTCTTCTTCTTTCTTGGCTATGTTCAAATCATCAATCTACCACACACAAACAAAATAATCACCAAATCCATAAAAGCAGTTGCTAAAACTAATACTCCTCCCGTTCCACAAAATAAAAGTTTTACAAAGAAAATGTTTCACAACATATAATTTTATGTTTTCTAATAATAGAAAATTAATTGATTTTATTGAGTTGTTATTGATTTAAGAAAATGATATTCGCAGAAAATGATATGTGATACAAAATTAATTTGTTTTCTTAATATGTATGAACAGTTCAGTAATATTATGGAGAGAGTATATATATAAATATTTGGGTGACAGAAAGCACCAACAAAATAGTCTAGTACTATGTAGGTACTCACCATGAAGTAGAGGAATGGGAAAAGAGAGGAGATGGGCAGAGCTGAAACGATGATCAAAAACAAAACAAAACTTTTTGTAAGACAAAGGAACAAATATTATTCTTGAATCTCTCTCCATGCAATGTAATAAGAACAAGAAGAAGGAACAACATGAGCAGAGGACGATGATCCAAATGGAACAAAGCTCGGAGAAAGGGAAGCCTTGGCGAAGCCTCTTCATCTGATCGACCTTGCAGCCAGGGCAATTCTCATGAAACTCATTCTTCAGCAAACACTCTGTATACTCTTCAGCCATACAGAATCAACAAAATTTTGGGAAGATGAGGAGAAGATGCTATGTGTTTTACTCTTTACTCTTCGCTAGTCGCCAGAGAGATGCCAATGTTACATTACTAATCTCTTTCGCATTTATTAACATTTTCTGCATATGTTTTAGGACAAGAATAAGAAGGAATCTTTTTTGGTCAACTCTAATTTTTTGGTCTAATTTATTAACAAACAGTAAATATATTCTACCTAAAAAGAGAGGCACTTACTTGGGGAGGAAGATACAACTTTATCAAGAAACTTAAAACTGATATTAATATAATAGCCTTAGAGCATGATTAACCCCGACCTCTTAGCCAGAGTTCTTAACTCAATTTGATCTATTTTTTTAATACTTTTCAGCTAAAAAAAGACTTTATATTTTTTATTAAAGAGACGGTTCTCACCTTTAATTAAAAAGTTCTTACTTTTAACTAAGAAAAAATAATAACCACTGAAGTTAAAAATTCTAATTAAAAAATTGGGATTAATTATGGTCTTAGTTCTTTTTGTGTGTGTGTGTGTGTTATATGTGATTAAAGGCATTACATTATTTGAACATGCTAATTCAGATTGTGTGGGCTTTATCAATTTCACCATAATCAAGGATATTTTGAAATACTCTATATGATCATCTGTTGGAGAGAACCGAACCGGTTGTAACAGATCACCTCAGGATGTAATCCACTTCTTCTATGCGATCAACAGATGATGATATAGAGTATTTCAAATGTCATTGACGTTTCTATAATCTTCGGTAGAATATCACAGTTACCAAACCAAAGGAAAGAAATGAATTCTAAAAGTTAGGGACATTTCACCAAGTTTTTTTTTTTCAAATCTAAAACTCTACGAGAATCAACGAGTCTCATACATTTCCCTATCAATTCCGATGCACTTCACCTTCTAGCCGTCATAAGGAATGGCTTGAATGTGAGAGCTACACCAATCACCACTATCACATTCAGGACGAAGAACACCAAATCTGATCCTGCATAGTGTAAGGATGATTAGTATTATGAACATCACATCATAAAGGATAATGGTCAAAGGGAAGTTATGCAATTATACCTGGTAGAAATGAGGCGTTTAGACGCCGCTCGCTCCAAGAAAATCTGCCAACAATAGAGATTTATGATTAAGATATTACTGCTTCTTACATGTATTATATGTTCATTAGGAAGAGACACTTACAAGATGCCAGCTCCAGCTGGTCCAACCGGCTGCTAACAAAAAAAATAATAGAATGTTTTTTTTCTTACCACGGCTTTGTTTTGTAGGATTAACAAGCCTGTTATGGCAGACACCTACATTCACAATAAAAAAACTATGTGTCAAAAGGATCATAAGCAGCCGAGATTAGCCTTTTGCTTTTGGACTTAATTACACTTAGCACATTGATGAAGATTGAGGCACAGTTCAACAATAAGCTTAGACTGAGACCTGATAAATTGGCTATAAATGGATAACTCATCTGTATTGGTATCATCATTGCCTGAAACAAAAAGAAACTGTCAGAATAAGGTATCTATATCTTGTTGCATTCAAGTGCATTGCTTATAAACTGTACATAACCACAAGCCACATCAAAGAGAATATCAACTGACCCCAGAAAAACGGGTGACCAGCACAGGTCCTAGCAATCTCTCTGCCAAAGGATAAACAAAGACCTGAAAGCAGAATAGGCCAAGACCTAAAGCAAAAAAGTTGATTAGTAAATTAATAACACAAGTCTCAATTTCATTAGTAAGAATTCTACTAATTCATGTTTTTTCTTAACTCTTGACTAATAGTTCAAGTACTAGCAGACTATGATCATCATTAACAAAGGAGACATGCAGAGCAAGCATGACAGACATACCTGATATTGCAAGAACTGTACCGACATCATTGGTTGAGTAGCTCAGACCTCCATACTTCCTTGGACTATTAGCCCACAAGGAAAAGATCTATTGGAGAGAAAGAAAAGCGGAAGATTATATACTTTTGGGTCAAACAAACCAAAGATGAATGTGGAGGAAGAGAAGTCATACCTCAGTGTAAGCCATATCATGAAGTGCAAAGATGCAGTAGACGAAAATAGAAGAAATCAGTGGCCAGTTCTTCAGGAGAGAGCCAGCATCAATAGTCTCATCATGTGATACATTATCATCAATCTTGTGATTGTGCAATGTTTCCTGGAGAAGAAGGAAAAATACCATTTATAGGCTTAAACATTAAGTTTAACATAATGACTAGAGATTCATAATGGAGCATGAGAAAGTAAAGAGCGTACGTACCAGAATGAAGAATGAGATAATGGTCACCAAAAGTGCAAAACAAGATATTACTAAGCATGGTAAAAAGTAGGGAAACCTGCATTATGATTTATAGACCAATAAGACTTTTGAATGAAAGTGAAGAGAAGGTAAGGTAATACTTACGTGCCAAAAATTGATTCCTCTGAGAATAAACTTGGATATTGCATTGCAGGCTACAAAGGCCAGGAGATTAAACAAGAATCAATCAAGAAGTGTGATGAAAAAGTAGAAGAAGAAGATTGAAATGTTTTTTGTTACCTGAGCAAGAAAGCCTCCCAAAGCAGGGCCAATGCCCCATGCTGTACTAACCTACATTGATTTGACATGATTCTAAGTTTCTCTACTCAATTAGGAATGTAAACACGTAAACTAATTTGGATCGAAGTGCTTACAGCTGAGAGTGCTAAACCATGATATTCATCACGGAATGTTTCCATTGCGTATGCCTAAAAATCCATAAACATTTTTAGGTTTACTGAGCTTCAACAAGTTAATTGAACAAATATGAGGAAATGTTGAGAGGAGGAATAAAAAAACACCTTTATAGGAACAAGTAAACCGTTGAAACTACCAAGGCAAAACCTAGTAATGATGGCCATCCAGAAATTTACACTTAGGCCAAAGAGAGTATTGAAAAAGACCCTGTGACAAGTATTGTTTATATAAGCAAACAAACAAATATGAGAGAAAGATGAATGATTAAAAAAAAAAAAGAGATGTAAAGATTACTAACACTGAAGCAGTTCCAATGAGGATTACTGGTTTTCTACCGTAACGATCAGCCACAACCCCCCAGATGACAGATGTCAACGTTCGTCCGAGCATGAAAGAGCATCCTTCAAAAGTTATACATAGACATAGTCAGACAGATGTGAGTTTGAAAATTCTTTTGATTGTCCTGAAGTCTTAAATAGCCATACTGTGGTCCAGAAAAAAACAATAAAAGAGAGAGAGAGATTTCTTACCAACAAATCCAGCATAGAACCCAATGTCCTCTTCCTTCTTTGCTATGTTCAAATCACCAATCTACCACACACAAACAATAAAGCACAACAGATTCTAGAGTTACTAGACTAGAAGATGAACTGAGTAAACTACTTTTAAGTTACTAGCTCACTCATGATGGGCAGAGCTGAAACGATGATCAAAAACAAACTTATTTTTGTAAGAAAAAGAATGAATACATATTCTTCCTGAATCTTCATGAAATGTAATAAGAAGATGAAGAAGAAAATGCCTGAGCCGAGGACGATGATCCAAATGAAGCAAAGCTCGGAGAAAGGGAATCCTTGGCGAAGCCTCTTCATCTGATCAACCTTGCAGCCAGAGCAATTCGCATGGCACTTTTTCTCCAGCAAACACTCTGTATACTCTTCAGACATAATGAATTCAGAAAAAAAAATGGTAAGAAGAGGAGAAGATGCAATGTGTTATACTCTTCTCCAGTCACCAGGGAGATGTCACCTTACTCTCTTTAGCATCTATCACGTTTTCTGTATATTTATAGGACAAACATGAAGATGAAATTTATTTTCTTGTTGTCATCGTTCAACTCTATTAATAAAGCTATGCTACCTAAACAGCCATTACATTTTTTTGAACATGTTAATGTAGATTGTGTGGACTTAATCAATTTCACTATATTCAAGGAAATTTTGAGACAAATCTTAATTAATTTTATTGGAGAGAACTTTCATTCATTCATTCGTACATGGTAACTCAGTTTTCAACAGATGAGATCCACACATATCCACGTCTTCTATGTGATCAACAACCCCTAACGCTTATTAAAATGGTTATGATATTATGTTACTGATGTTTCTATAATCTTTCGTAGAAAACCACACTTATTAAAGCAAATGAAAATAAACTGGAATCCTAATGTTAGTGACATTTCAATAAGTTTTTTAAAATCTAAAACTAAAAGAATCAACGAGTCCCCCCCCCCCATACATCTCCCTATCACCAATTCCAATGCACTTCACCTTCTAGCCGTCATCAGAAATGGCTTGAACGTGAGCCCTACACCGACCACCACAATCACGTTCAGGACGAAGAACACCAAATGTGATCCTGCATAGTGTAACTGTGTAAGCATAAGGTATTATTGAGCATCACATCATAAAGGATGGTCCAAAGGGGAAGTTATGCAATGATACCTGGTAGAAACGCGGCGTTCAGTCGCCTCTCGCTCCAAGAAAACCTACCGACAATAGAGGTTTTTGTGTTTAAGACATTACTGCACCTTTAAAAAAATGTATATGTTCATTAGGAAGAGACACATACAAGATGCCAGCTCCAGCTGGTCCAACCGTCTTAAAAAGAGACATGGCAGTCATAGCAATTCCATTAGCCGCTCCTCTTTGACTTTGATCCTATTGTTAATTAACAAAACATAATATAAGACAAATAAATAAGTGGTCCATGGGTTACAAAATAATAATAGAATGTTGTTTTCTTACCACAGCTTTGTTTTGCAGGATCAACAAGCCGGTTATAGCAGACACCTATATTCACAATAACTAAATCGTAAGTAGAGCAGAGAACTATATGAACAATGACATTTTACTTTCTGTCTATGTAAACTACACAAAGAAAAGGATTAGCTTCTGGACTTACACTTAGCACATTGATGAGAATTGATGCACAGTTCAGCAGTAGGCTTAGACTGAGACCTGATAAATTGGCTATAAATGGAAAACTCATCTGTATTGGTATCATTAGTGCCTGTAAAAAAAAAGAAATGTCAGAGATTGCATTACTTATAAACTGCACATAAGCGCAAGCCAAATCAAAGAGAATATCATCTGACCCCAGCATAACGGGTGACCAGAACAGGTCCTAACAATCTCTCAGCCAGAGGATAAACAAAGACCTGGAAGCAGAACAGGCCGAGACCTAAAATCAGAATTGTTGATTAGTAAATAATAACACAATCTCGATTTCATTAGTAAGAATTATACTCATTCATGATTGCTTAACTTTTTTGACTAATTAAAATCCTAACAGACTCTAATCATCATATTAACAAACGAGACATGGCGAGTAAAGATGATAGACATACCTGAGATTGCAAGGACTGTACCGACATCATTGGTTGAGTAACTTAAACCTCCATATTTCCTTGGACTGTTAGCCCATAGAGCAAATATCTGCAGCAGATAGATCCCAAATGTTCAGACGAGAGCACAAGACTATGAAGTGGCAAAGGATTTAATACCAAAAGCATGGAGGCCTTAATGTTAGTTCCATTATTACCTCAGAGTATGCAGTATCATGTAGACACAACACACAGTAGACGATGATAGATGACATTAGAGGCCAATTCTTCAACAGAGACCCTTGAGAAGCCTTTTCGTTTTTTCCAGCAGAAGATTCAAGAGATGCAGCTTCAAGTACTTCATATGAGTCATCATCTGAAGTGATGTCCGGCTTATGATTGTGCAGTGTTTCCTAGTCGGAGAGAGACATGGAGACACTCGTAAGAGAAGACTAGACAATGAATACAAAGGTGCTAAGTAGGCGCAGGAAGAAAAGATAGAATACCGGAATGAAGCAGCACAGTACTGTCACAACCAATGCGAAAGCTGATATGGTAAAGCAAGGCAACGCATACCGGAATCTGCACATTGCAATTCACATATTTATTTCATGAGAGTCCATTATATTCATTCCTGTAAATTCTTTAACAGAGGAGTAAGAAAACACACCTGCCAAAGATGGAGTCTTTGGAGAACACATTTGGATACTTGTCTGCCGGCTGAGTTTGGAAAACATTGAAGTGCATAAAAATGAATCAATACGACAGGAAAACTAAGACGCGATAGGCTTTAAGCATTTAGATCATAAGGAATGGCAAGGTTTGGAAAGCTAACATAAGATAAAACTTAGATATGAGTACCTGTGCTAGAAAGCCCCCTAGAGCCGGGCCAATGATCAGGCCAATGCCCCAAGCAGTACTAACCTGAAATACGTAAAGACACAAGTGTCTTGACACATAACAGTTGAAACTTGTAAGAACTAAATGTGACAGAAAAACCTTACAGCTGACATTGCTGTTGCTTGATATTCATCACGAAATATCTCTGACGCATATGCCTAAAAAAGTTACAAATTCACAATTAGAAAAGTCACTTCACAATCAGGTGTGATTGAAAAAAGAAGAGTCAACAAAGAGGCCCACCTTCATAGTTCCAAGCAAACAATTGAAACTCCCTAGAAGAAACCTTGTGCCAATAGCCATCCAGAAGTTTAGGCTTAAGCCAAAAAGTGCATTGAAAATTGCACTGCAATAAAACCACCTAACCAGTAAATAAATGGGGAGATACAACAATCAAAACAATTCATTGAGGGTACTACTAACATGGAGATGGTTCCCAAGAGTATGATGGGTTTTCTTCCATAACGGTCAGCCACTATTCCCCAGAAAACTGAAGTCAATGCTCTGCCAAGCATAAATGAGCACGCTTGGAAATTAACAAAAAAAAATCTCAATCAGATCAAACGGCCAAAAGATACTGAGAGAGTCAATGCATAACTTTACAAAGTGACTGTACCTATAAATCCAGCATAAAAGCCAATATCTTTCTCCGTCTTTGCAACACCAAAATCCTCAATCTATTAAAAAAAAAAAAAAAAAGATAACATGAACTAAAATCATAAACGGTCTTGAAAGTGATCAGTTTAAAAAACCCCTAAAATCACAAGAATGACACATAATATGTTAGCTCCTCTGTTTCTGTAATCAAAATACTCACCATGTAATAAAGGAAAGGATAAAGTGAGGAAATCGGCAGAGCTGCAAACACACAAGAACTGAAATGAGAATTTGCATTTACTTACAACACACAAAAAGTTTCTCATAATTAGCCAATTTTTATCCAAAAGCATTAAGCAGCAAACCCATTAGCCCTAATCTCTTCACCTAACTAGTCAACAAGGCCCTATTTAAAAACAGAACTAGTCTAATCTAATCATCAAGTGCTTCCGTTTTCATAATTATTCCACACCAAAATCACATAACAGGTTTAAAAACTGTTTTAAGATTCAAAGAAGGGATGTTACAAGTGGAGAGGACGATGATCCAAACGAAGGAAAGCTCCAAATAAGGGTATCCTCTCCGGAGCTGCTTCATCTGCTCGACTTTGCATCCAGGACATCCCTCGTGGTACTTTTGCTTATTCAACAACAACGCCTCCTTGTACTCTTCCGCCATTTATTCAACCGCAGCCTCCTTGTAATTTCAGCAAAAGAAAATGAACCTAGAAAACGTGGAATCAACCGTAAATAAAAAGGTATGAATGTGCAAATTGAAAAAACGAAACGGAAATATTTCAAAAAATCAAATGAATACCACACACAGAGATAAAAATCTCTATCGTCGCTGGAGAGAAGACAGACGAAGAGTCGGTCACGTAGCGAATAATATGAATGAATATATATGGTGGAGCTACAGAGCCAAAAAAGGTGGTCACACATGTGTCATCTTTATAATCTCTTCACATGTTCACGGACCTGACCTCTAAAACATCTTCCACCATCCCCCGGTTTGGTACTTCAAAATTCTATCTCACTGAAAACCATAAAATTAACTTTCAAATTTCGAATATATAGTTAGTTTATTTCAAAAGTAATACGTTATTGAAAGAAGATTATTATTATATCCGTATGTATTAATTATGGGATATACAGTAACCACCCTAGGAATGTTTTTTCCAAGTCACATGGGCTAATGGAGACGGGAAGATAGAGACAAATGAAACTGAGTGGATACACATATATAACTAAACAATCTTGTCGACTGCTCTACTTGGAATAGCTCATCTCACCTAGCAAATTAAATTACTTCACGTGTGTATATTATAATGTTTTCGTTTGTTTTTTTTTTTGGTATGTTATAACGTTAATCGCATTAATTATTGTTTGTCTTGTAGAGTTGTTAGGGATAAGAAGATGCGTAATCAAAATTAAAACACCAAGTGTCCCACTTTTAAGTTTTACTATCTACTCAAAAGACAATAAAAAGAACTTTATTGTTAAAAGCAGAAAAATAGTATTACAACTTTGAATCATTGTAACAAAAGTTAGATTATAAATATATATTTTATATATCGATAAAGGTACATAGGTAGCTTCGTGCGTGGATTGATTCCTCTGCTTTTGGAATCAAAATTGAAGGCTTTTTCGTAATCACACTAAGCCGCTTCAAGGGTCTACTTTTGGAATCACTGATTATATAATCATACGTAGTCCAATGCCAGAGGCCCTTAGTGCTTTGAGAGATGTAGGAATATAATGCTTTTTACCAGTTACATGCATTGTAAATTTGTAGTGTACCTAATTGACTCCATGTGTTATGTTCTATGTTGGTGAATCCAAAAGCGAGGGTTATGGGTATGTGGACAAATTCCACGTCAGTGGTATTAGTGGAGCCCACAATCGGAGCCACAGAGATACGCGTGTTGAGCACACAGTTTACCACAAGCAAGGTTTACAAGAGCGCGTTGCTCCCACCCTCCGGCACGGGGGGTCAAAGACAGTGACACTTGACTCGATCCGTATCTATTTCGACGTGGACATCCATCAACAAGTCAACACAAAATATATAGATTTATTGGGCTTTTTTCAATTGGGCTCAAAAACTATTGAAAGTTTTGGGCAGCGAGCAGAAGACCCGGTCAAAGTTTTGGATCTCATTTGAATTTTATCTTTGAAACTCGACAATAATTTTGTTTTGTTTTGTTTTGCAATGATGAATAAATATTTGAATCCCCAATGTTCATATGCAGAAAAATAGTTTTGGCTTCTGTTTTGAAATTTAAAATAGTTTTTGGATTTTGGGAATTTTTGTGTTTGTCTTGAATGGATAAGACAACAAATTTTTGAGCTGATTGATTTTGGCAAAAAAAAAATAAAAACAGCTCCAAATTTAATTGCGGATAACTGGGATGAGACAAGAGTCTCTATAGTCTTATAAGTAAACCAAGTAGAGAATTATCTTCTGCTTCCATCCACTGGACCAAAAAAGAAGATAAAAAAGAAAACTATCTAAAGGTGTGGAACCTCTGCAGCTCATCCATGGTACCCACCACCGCCACCGCCACCTTGTGTCCATCTCCTCCTCTCCCAACAATGTCTCCGTTACTCAGAACAAGTCACCAATGTCAACCATCTCCTTCCTCATTATCATCCCCATCTTCCATAAAGCTTGGCACCACTCTGTTCCCCGGTGAGGCGGCCACGGTGGATAGAGCGTCTGAGAGCTCCGTGATGATCAAACCTGAGAAATGGGGATCTCAGTTAGAGAAGAGGAGGAAGAAGAGGAGGAGAAGACGAGCAGGTTTGGATCCTGAAGAAGAGGAAAATGTTGTCCCGGAAGTAGAAACAGAACCAAAAGGAGGTAGTGTTCCTGTCGGAGCTTCACGGGGGCAAAACTTGAGAAACAAGGAACAAACGAAATGGTATCAATGCTGCTGTCAAGTACTAGCAAAGGCAAGAAGAAGCGTTGTAGTAATGCTAATGAAATACTATGCAGAAGAAGAGAAGCTAGAGAAAAGATTACTCGTTGTTACAGGAGACTAGTTGTGTCTATTGCAACAGGGTACCAAGGCAAAGGGTTGAATCTACAAGACCTGATTCAAGAAGGAAGCATAGGGCTCCTTAAAGGCGCTGAGAGGTTTGACCCTGAACGTGGCTACAAACTATCAACTTACGTCTACTGGTGGATCAAACAAGCCATCCTAAAGGCTATAGCTCACAAGTCTAGACTAGTCAAATTGCCGGTGAGCCTTACGTACTAATTGTATAGTTGCTATCTTTATACTTTGGATATAAGCATCTTCATCTGGAGTGGTTAGTAGTTAGTGAGTGCATCTTTTTTAGCTTTGTTGTGTGTAGGGAAGCATGTGGGAGTTGACGGCAAAAGTTGCAGAAGCTAATAGTGTCTTGACCAGAAAGCTAAGACGGACACCGAGCTGTGAAGAGATTGCAGACCACCTTAACATCAATGTATCAGCGGTTAGACTTGCTGTGGAGAGGAGTAGATCCCCTGTTTCTTTGGACAGAGTGGTGTCTCATAATGGCCGCATGACATTGCAGGTACACCTCTTCAGCTTTTTTTCCCATGATAATGTCAATTAGAGATATAACTTTGAACGGGTGCAATAGCAACACTAATGCACCGGATTCCATCAGAACTCCGCAGTTAAGCGTGTTTGATTGAAACTAGTTATAGGATAGTTGACCTCCCGAGAAGTCCTCAATTGCACCAAAAAAAAAGAACTAAAACTTTGAATTGATTTACCATGTTCAGGAGATTGTTCGTGGACCGGATGAAACAAGACCAGAGGAGATGGTGAGAAAGGAGCACATGAAGCATAAGATTAAGCAGCTTTTGGGGTCTCTTACAGCTAGAGAATCTAAAGTGTTGGGACTCTACTATGGACTAAACGGAGAGACTCCTATGTCCTTTGAAGAGATAGGTAAGACGTTGAAGCTTTCCAGAGAAAGGGTGAGGCAAATCAATGGCATTGCCTTGACTAAGCTAAGAAGTGTACATAATGTGAATGATCTCAAAATATACTATTCCTCTAATGAATGAGAAAATATAAACAAAAACAAAAGTTATATATAGGATTTGGTTCTGTACAAAATGGAGAAGATAAAAACAAATACATTCAGTTCTCTCCT
>JABAYD010066672.1:0-14539 GCA_014822095.1 Diplotaxis tenuifolia | reverse complement strand
GCAGCAGACTTGAGTTCAACACCAGACTTGAGTAAAACACTAGAGTTGAAAAGCAAAACAATTTAGACGCCTTGTTGTTTAAAGTTGAAGTGTATGCCGTTTAGGGTTTATGGTGCTTCTTCTTGCATATTTCCTTTAAATACTTGTATCCAGATCTACAATTATTATTAAAGAAAATATATTCTCTCCTTCTCTCTCTCTCTCTTTCTTGTTCTTGTGTTCTTCATCTTTCCAGATCTAGATCTCACTTACACCTCTCCTAAACTCTCACTAAATGTCTAAATCTCACAGTTAGAACCCATCATGAGTTCTAATGATTAATTTACTAGTTAGTTTTGTAATTTATGAAGTTTAGAGCCCTTAGTAATGTAATTGAATCAAGCATGGTCCAATGGGAAAACCTCTTTGAGGTTCTTAAAAGAAAAATAGATTCTGAAATTGAATGATTAGATTTCATAAAATTTACAAAAGGAAACACTAAACACATAACTGAATCCATGTGTAAAACTTAACTAGTTTTGCATTCCATATGTGTAAAACTTAACTGGTTGTGCCTCCCATTACTTCTTGGAGTTCATTGTAAGGAGCCTCGTGGTCTTTAAATGCTCTCCTTTTGCGTAGGAATCAGTATCCTCAAGGTTCACTTGATTCAGTGTGACCTAGTTTGCAACAGACTTGACTGTCTTAAAGAAATCTGATCATTCGATGTTATCTTTCATTCTACACACAAAATCTGTGTGATCTCTTTCCTCCAATGTACCAAATGCAATTGAATTTTGGACCAAGTAAGCAATTAGACGGAGAGGGAATAAGGATTATACCAACAGGTATTGTGGGACTCTGGAAGGCAGCTTAAGGTAAGCCATGTTTCTCACATTATAGTCTCATAGAAATGATGTATGGTGTATCCATCTGTTCATAATTATTGATTGAGCATTTCCACCGAACTTACGGTCACCAAAAACATAACTCTCAAAAGCATTAAACCCTTTTATAAAAGATGACGAATAACTAACTAAAACCACACTTTCAACACACCGTTCTCACGTAGGTGGAACTATTAATACCCTTACACACTTCACCATACAAGGAACAACTCCACGCCATTACAGAACGAGGGTAAGGCTGCAACTTGGAACCATCATTGTTCCACCTTCGGTGAATCTTTTGATCACCGGGATTCGATCCTTTACAACATGCCCAAGCTCAAGAAGTTGACATGGCTTCCCAGACATTCCCATGACAATGGTAGGGACATTGGTTCCGTCATTAACGATGCACCAATTCTCAAAGGATCCTCTAAGAAGTTTTTATTCTAAACGCAATTGCTCCAAGATTGGTGTTGCTTTGAGTCTGGCGAGAATCATCAGTGGAAGTCTCAGATTTTTTTCTCTGCTTACTCTCATCTTAGCACTTTGAGGTCTAAACCATAATCAAATCACTAGAAAATTGTCAATCTCTTGCCTAAAAGGCCAAACACACAGTCTGTGACAGAGTATAAGACAAAGGTATCAAACTGCAATTCCAATTAAAAAGAAAGCTTACTTAAACTTGAAATCCAGACGAGGATTGTTGCTCGGCAAGTGACGCTGTGAAGACTCTATAGGTTGTTCGAAACAAAGTGATTGGTCAACGCTTGACCCAAAAACATCATCTCTGTTGGAGATTCCGACAGGATCAACGAAGAGTTTCGACGAAGAAGAGAGTCCAAGCAACCACCGATGTAAAAGGAGAAAGGACAAAAAAATCCTTTTCATGTAAAAAGAACAAGCCAATATGGATGAGCCACATATGGGGTGTTTACTAATTCTACATCCTCTGAATTGGGAGCGGTTATGTGTAATTATATCATTTTTGATTTATTTTTTTTCCTTTTTTTCATTAGAATCTTAGCCTAAACCCACGGAAGGAGGTGGTCTAACATACCAGGAACTAGTGATGGCAAACAGGTTGGCCTGCGCCCGTTTGTCCCGCCCCGCTGCGGGATTGGTTTCATGCGGTCGCCGGCGGGTCGGCCCGCCGCGGGCTGTGGTACCAGAAAGTGTTGACCAAACCCGCCCCGCTTATTACATGAGCCTTAGCGGGTCGTCCCGCGGGACGTCGTTTTCTGTACTACATTGTACCTGCAAGGTAATGAAACGTGATGCATCAAAAGTTTTGTACAAGAAAGAACATCCCGATGAATGCAATATGATATAAAGAAGTGTTTGTAAAAGAAAGAGCACTCATTTGACTGCAATGTAATGCTAAGCAATGTTTGTACGAGAAACATTATAAACCTAGTATTTAGAAATGTTATCGGATGATTGCAAATGGTTTGCTTTTGAGTTTTATAATCCATCAAAAATCGTAATGACTGATTCATTACAGATATAAAATTAAAATTCATAGCAATGACAAGACTATTCAATAACCTATACATGTCCTTACCAAAACTAGTCAGTAGAATACTAATCAACAACATATACATGTCTTACTATCAGAAAAAGACAGAACATGCTTCCTTCTCTGAGATTAATTACCTATCAATACCAAGCTCAGAAAACATGAACGCCAAATGACAAATAGAAACAAAACAGAACATTCAAAATACAAGCCCTAAACGATGAAGCTTCTTGATAAGAGACAAAAGGCACATAAGAAATTACACAACCAAATAGGATCTTCTCGATGTGAACCTTTGTTATGGATATCTCTACTTCATTTCACCTTCTTCTTAAACGAGCAAGTATCTTGTTCTTCGTTCCCAACAGAGCATGTAATCGACAAAATAGATTCAGAGCCGATAAGGCGATAATCCATGTTCTTTTCCTAAACACTTTATCAACAGTAAAGAGCAAAAAAGCCACAAATTTGTTTTTCTTTTCTTATGTGAGTACATGGATGTTCTAACCAAACTCAAAAAACCCTTTGTTCGTGAATAGTAGCTCAAAAGAGAAAGAAGATGAAGAAGAGATGAAGACAATACCTTGAAGCGAATGGAAGGAAGGAATTGAGTTGTTGTTGTGGATAGAATAAGGAGATGTCTGGAGGAGTTATCGGCTCATGAATCGCCATTTCTCTATGTTTATTTTGTCTCTCATCAGCCGAAGAGACGAAGTGAATTTTTGTTGCGGAACACCGCATGTCCCGAAAAACCCGCAAAGCCCATTCCGCAAAATCCCATTACCGCACAGTGACATGCCCGCGAGACCCGCTAAAATTTGGGCCTGAAATATGCATGACGAAACCCACCCCGCTCCAAGCCTTATTGGGCCAGGCCCGCGGTCCAGGTCCTCAATTGCCATCACTACCAGGAACCCAACGGCTTGTCTGATTTGTTTCAGTTCTTCCCCAGAAGGTCCAGATACTGCAAATCGCGGATAATAAAATTATAAGAAAAATTTCTTATGAGAGACATAAATTTTTTTTTGTCATAAATATAGATTTTAAAAGAATTTTTTACATTGTAAGACACATTATCAGTTTTGAATTACATGTATAGACACAATGAACATGCTACACACTTTTTTGAAAGTCAAAGACTTTTATGCCCCTTAAGCAAAATAAGACACATAAACAAGAGCCTTTAAGCGGCTTTTTCTCCCTTATTTCTCCTTTTCTGAGTTCGCCCTAATTAACATATTTTTGCCTCTCAGCCGTCAATGTTTTCCGGTGTGTGAGGATCTCTTTAATTTTTTTCTACTTTTTGTGCTCATCAATCTCAGTTCTGGCGACTTATAAAGGTACTCTGCCTTTCACCTCTCGTTGATTTGGATAGCTCTCTGTCACGGTGGTCTCTATGGAAGCTGACGGTCCTGGTGGCTCGTTGCTAATTAGACGTCGGAATCTGCGATTTTGTGACAAATCTAGAGAATAAACAGCCGACGTTTGAGCTTTCTTGTGGATGGTGGTTCCTTGGGTTTTGTATTTTCACAGCGTGGCTACTTCTCGATAGAGGCGAGCAGGGAGATGGACGCTGTTTCTCGGACTTATTGTGCGGCGAGGATTCAAGGCGATGTATGGTTGCTAGGGTTTTGAGAGTCGGTTTCTACTTGATCCGACGTTTGTGGCCGCGGGTCTCGTCCGACGGAGGTCTTTTCTTCTGGTTTACTCGATTGCATATTGTTTTTGTTGTAGCATCCGCAGCTAGAGCTATTTTCTCCGGTGAACCGGAATCTTTGTAACCCACTCAAATCCTTCATTTTTGGGAAGAATAATAATAAAAAAAAAACTGCCTCTTAATAAAAAAACTCCTCCTCAATCTCCTTTGATTTTACTCCATGGATTCTAAGCGCAATTTCATCGTGGATGAGCTTGGCGGAGATGATGTAGTTCGAGCTCATTGCCTATCCACACACTTCTATCCACATGTCATCCATCCATATGTTCCCGTCCAGTATCACCCATCCATATCACCCATCCACACGAAACCATCCATCCATATGTTTCCGTCCACAAATTATCCATCCACAGAAATGTGGAAACATTCATTAAGGGTAAAACTGTCCAGAATCTAGTGTTAGTCCACAACAAAGTGTCTCACATGTAGAATGTGTCTCTACATGTAAAGAAAAGTCAAAAAGTGTCTTTTGATGTAATCAACTCATTTTAAAAATAATAATAACCAAAATAAATTTAAATGTTTGATAAAAAATAAATAAATATACATTTTTATTTTCTGGTTAACTAATCCTAGATCTTTTCTTTAGAGTTGAGGAATGCATTTTAGGAAAATAATTTCAAAACTTAAATTTTTTGAAACAAAAAATATTATTTTAGTTATTTTAGTTTTTTATGTCTATTTTGTGATAAAAACTCTAAAGAAGTCTATTTTAGAGAATACCCCAAATCATTATCTACGGAACAATATGAAAATATTTTATACCAAAATCAATTTTACTTCTTTGGCTTGGCAACACCATAGCTCTAGCTCAGCAAGCCCGGCTTTGACAAACTCTCCATTGCTAAATGTACAGCACTCTTTCCGCAGAAGAAGGAAATAATTGCTTTTCATTCATTTCCTGTAAATGGTACATTTTTTCTATTGATTTGAAGTGTAAATAATTTTCTTTTAATAATCCAAAATAACTTTTGATAGTATACACTATTGATGAAATCAATATTTTCTAATAACGATAGATTTATATCCAAAACTTTGGATTTTGTAAAAGGCAAAACTCTAAAATAGCATTTTTCTAATTTTATGTCACAAAAATAACTTTCAAAAACTAAAATGATCAAAATAGCAATTTTTATTTTTAAAATTTTAATTTTTTTAAATTGGAAATATTTTTTCCAAAGCCATAATCTTCCACTCTAAACAAAAAGATTTAGAATTAGTTAACCCAAAGGATAAAAATGAATTATTTATAAAACATTTAAGTGCTATTTTGGTCAATTTTATTTTTAAGTGCTATATTTGTGATAAAAAAATTTTAGTGCTATTTTAATCATTTTCTCTTTTGTAAATACCATATCCATGAAGAAAAAACTAAAATTTATAAAATTATCCATAGTATTTTGCTTAACTATAATAAAATATAGAAAATAAACTATCAAAGAAAGATACGGGATTAGCGATGGGGCTTTAACGATATAAAAGAACATACAATATAATGGTTTTCGACCTCTCTTGCCCCTAAAAAGATCAATCAAATCATCGCCCAAAATAATCTAAAATCTAAACACCAAAGAAGAAGCAAGTGATTCGGATTCTTCTTCTTCTTCGACATCTTCTGGCTTGAGCTTCTGTTGGTATCTCTCCTCTCTCACCATTCCCCAAACGAATTTGAATCTCTCATGCCATTTCCCTTCTTCAAGTTTCGAACAGCGCAATCGATTTGATTTTCGATTTAGTGCGAATGGTTATGTTCCTTCGAGCCACTAGATAGTCACTGTCGAGCGGTTAGATTATTGATTTAGACATTTTGAATTCACATTAGATCTTTCTATCGATTACTGTTTTTCTTTCTTTTTAGTTTTTAATTTCATTTTGGGTTTAGTGATTTGCTGAAAGGTGAAAGAAAAGTCAAAATTTCAGCGGGAAGTTTTGTACTTTGGGGTTTGAGAGTTTTGGTGGACCTTTCAACTAACTACTCTTGAATGTGGAAGATAGCTAATAACAGCATCTTCTCAAGAATCTTCCAAAGTCACCACCTTTAAGGTCCCAAGATGGAGAATGAGCTTTTAGGGTCAAAAGGCTTACTCAAGAAACACGAATTCATCAGGATTCTCATCCAATGCCTCTACTCTTTAGGTTACAAAAACTCTGCCTCTTGTCTCGAACAAGAATCCAACATCTCCTGTAAATCCTCAGACTTTGAGTTTCTTGAAAAGCAAGTTTTGAACGGGGACTGGGATAGCTCCCTAGAGGTTCTCGACCGTGTTTTCGATGATCCCAGGGATGATGAGAGGAGGAACACTGCTTTGTATTTGGTTTTGAAGCAGTGTTTGTCTGAGTATTTGAAACGTGGGGAGACTTCTTTGGCGTTGAATGTGTTGCAGAAGCAAGGGAGGTTGTTTAGGGTTGGGAAAGAGAAGGTTCACATGCTTGCTTTTGATATTTTTACTTCCAAGGAGATGGAAGCTGGTGAAGTTGATGATAGTTTGGTTCAGGGTTTGAGGAGGAGGTTGTTGGAGGAGCTTGTGAAGTTGATTCCTGCGCCTGTTGTGATTCCTGAGAGGAGGTTGGAATGTTTGGTTGAGTCTGCTGTGATGAACCAGATTGATACGTGTTTGTATCATAACTCTTGGGATGCTGTGTCGCTTTACGAGGATCATCGGTGTGGTAGAGACCAAATCCCTTCAGAAACTGTTCAGGTGTTATTCCTTAGTAAACCATATGTTGTTTTCATTTTGATATTGAAACAGTTACGGACAAACTGTAACCTTATGGTTTTATAGGGTTGATTTTACATTGAAAAGTCATGTCGATGAACTCTTTTTTCATTGTTTCTTATAGTTTTTCAATCTCTTTTTGTCTTGCAGGTTTTGATGGCTCACAAAAATGAAGTGTGGTTTGTGCAATTTTCTGATAGTGGTAAATATCTGGCTACTGCATCAAGCGATTGTACAGCTATAATATGGAAGGTAAATATCCTATGATCATTGGTTTCTCTTATCTTTAACAAATGTCATTGAGAGAGAGAGAGAGGCCTTATGAATTAGCTTTGATGGGTAAAGAGAACCTTACGAGGTTTCTTCTTGTATATCTCTTCAACGCAGTGATGTGGGAAAACAAATTAAGGAAATAATATTTGGATGTATTGGCTTAAAGTTGTGTGGGTATATAAGGTAGAAAGGCACTTAAATGGCAACAAAAAGTAACTTCCATATTGCAAGTCATAGAGATTTGTCATTATGAGCCATGTAACTAGGTTTTACTAGCTTTAGGGTTAGTAATTTTTGGGGTTTCTACTTTCTAGAGATGGTTGATTCTGGTCTTGTGACTAAAACATCTTGTTTCAGGTACTGGATGACAACAAAGTGGAGCTGATGCACACGCTACAAAGCCACCAAAACCCAGTTTCTTTTGTCTCGTGGAGCCCAGACGATACAAAACTGCTCACATGCGGAAACGCTGAGGTTCTCAAGCTATGGGATGTTGACACAGGTTCGTTGAGACACACCTTTGGAAATGGAAACAACGATAGTGGATTCACTGTCAGCTCTTGTGCGTGGTTCCCTGACTCAACTCGCCTTGTCTGCGGCAGTTCTGACCCAGAGAGAGGGATTGTAATGTGGGATACTGATGGGAACGAGATCAAAGCCTGGAGAGGAGCAAGAGTTCCAAAGGTTAGTAGTATTGGTGAAAATATATTTGTTTTAGTGTCTTGAAATGAACAAGTTAAGTTCCTTTTATAGGTGGTGGATTTGGCTGTGACGCCTGATGGGGAGAGTATGATCACAGTGTTTTCGGATAAAGAGATCAGGATCTTGAATTTGGAGTCGTTGGTGGAACGTGTTATCACTGAGGAACAGCCGATTACTTCTCTTTCGGTTTCTGGTGATGGTAAGTTCTTTATAGTCAACTTGAGTAGCCAAGAGATACATCTTTGGGATCTTGCTGGTGAGTGGAAACAACCGTTGAAGTTTTCGGGTCATAGACAGAGTAAGTATGTGATACGGTCGTGTTTTGGTGGGTTGGATAGTTCATTCATCGCCAGTGGAAGTGAGGATTCACAGGTAAAGACTGAACATAGTTTCTTGTTTTGGTTGATTTTCATTGAGACTTGATATGTTAGTGCACAGGTTTACATATGGAATCTGAAGAACAAGAAACCGCTTGAAGTGTTATCAGGTCATTCCATGACTGTGAACTGTGTGAGCTGGAATCCGAAAAATCCTCGGATGCTTGCTTCTGCGAGTGATGACCAGACCATCCGTATTTGGGGACCGGGTAAACCCAATAAGCCAGAGAACTGGTTAGATAAACAGAAACAGTAGTAGGTTTAGACCGAGTCATAGTTTCCATATTTGTGTGTATAGTTTCTGTTTTGTTTTTGTAGAACACATTCTTTGCTTTTTTGAGTTTTGGTACGCTGTGGTTTTGAATAAACCAGATTTGAGACATGAATGAAACCAAACCCGTTTAGGGGGTGAAAAGGGGAAACGTGCTGTGTGTGTAAGTAGTTAGGACCGGCCAGTTCTTTTAAATGTTTGGTGGTGTTTTGGTCACTCGTCATGTGGCTCCCATGTAAAACAGAAAAAAGTTATTAACGAGTCTTGTTCTATGAATAATGAGTAAAACTTGGATATTTTGATTCTCCATAATTAACACCACTTCATTATTCAGAATACATGTTCTTGATATCTATTATACTTGTAACTGTAGTAAACACTTCTAGTAAGGTAAGAAGATCGTGTAATCAAGATTTGGAAGATGTAAGTTGTTGAGATATATATATATATAGTGGTTAAACAAAACAACTATTGTTTGCTGTAGGTGTCCTTAGACACAACCATTTAACCAAAACCATATCACGCGGGGGACGAGGGGGCTTCTGAGACAAAGCAGGTGCGATGCCGTAGTAACAGTTTTCTTATATACTTACAAAATGTCACCGAATTATCTCGGCTCTATTTTGATCTTGTGTTGTAATAAAAGTCTGGGCCCGTAATGGGTTTATTGTATAACGAAAACAAAAAACAAAGAGAGAGAGAAACATACACGTGTGCATAAACAAAACACAAATGCTGCTGGGATCCTTAATATATTAGGGTTATATACATAAAAGAAAAAGAACCCTGGAAAAACAATTAAAACCAAAACACCATATCTGGCGGGACAGAGCAACCTCTGAGAATTTTTGTGTGTGTGTTAGATCGCCTCTCCCCCTTGTTTGTTTTAGGGTTAAGATGACTGCTGCTCAACCAACCTGCTCCTCCTCCCACCATCAATCTTCTCCTCCTCTCCGCTCCATCATCCCTCCTCGCAAATCCCTCTCCAATTCCCACCGCCGCAGCAGGTTCAGAATCTTTGCCTCTCAATTATTGATCACCAATCTGAATTTATTGTAATGATGATTATAGTTAGATCCATCTTAAACCTGGATTTTGTTTGTTTTAGAGGGAGGAGTAGCGTTTTAAGCATGTTAGCACAGAGAGAAATCTCACCAAAAGCAAAGTTTGTGCAAAGGAAACGGTCGAGTAAGAGTATATTTTATTACTCACCTATGAAACACACAGGACAAAGTCTTCTTTCATGGTATGTTTTGTTCTTTTTTATTTGGTCTCTTTTTTTTTTTTTTACAATTCCCATTGTTGTGATTGATGTTTAAGGGTTGAGGCAGAGTCATTGAAGCATTTATCTGATAAGTATTGCTCTTTTGGAGTTTCTCCTAAATCAACTATTGCAGCTTCTTTTAGTTCTGATGGCAAAACTCTTGCTTCTACCCAGTTGAGTTATCTCTTTGCTATTTTCTTTTGTGTTTTTTGGTTATTTTTGCATTTTTTTTTAAATTAACCGTAGTTTCTGTTTCTTTGTAGTGGTGATCATACTGTTAAGATTACTGACTTCCATACTGGAAAGTGCTTAAAAGTTTTGACCGGCCATCTCAGGACTCCTTGGGTGGTGAGTCAAAATAATGCTTCCCCTTTCGTTCTTACTTTTCTCATTTGCTCTCTAGGTTGCTTGGTTAAGTTATGCTTTTGTCTCTGAGTTGCATCATTAAATTGTATACTTATTGCAACAAATTTCTTATGCAGTGTAAACTGGTAACAAATTTATTATGTGTTTCTGTTATTGTAGATCACAGGTACTGCCCTTATAAGCTAATGTTCTTTTAATTTCTACAGATCAGATTCAATCCACAACATTCAGAAATAGTTGCTAGCGGAAGTTTAGATCAGAATGTCCGTTTATGGAATGTCACGACTTCAGAGTGTATTAAATCTCATGACTTCGGTAAGTTCTATGAACCAGAACACTGTGTTTCTTTAGTTCTGCAAGTCATCTTACTTTCTTCCTCTTTTTTTGTCTTTCTTACCAGATAAGCCTATTGCTTCTCTCGCTTTTCATGCTAACGGTGAACTACTCGCTGTTGCTTCTGGTCATAAGGTGGTTTTTCTTTTGGCCTCTTATGAAAACACTAGCCATAAAGATCTCATAAAAGTCACATTCATGATATTTTTGCAGCTGCACATGTGGCACTACAATATGAGTGGAGAGGAGTCAACACCAGTTGTTATACTGAAGACAAGACGTTCTCTGAGAGCTGTACACTTTCACCCTCATGGGGCTCCGCTTCTCATGACCGCAGAGGTGATTAAATGATCTTACCTAATTAGGCTTCTTTTAAATTCTTCGTTTGCAATACCTAAAACTTATGTTGGTGACAGGTGAGTGAAATAGATCCATTAGATTCCTCAATGTCTATAGCAACATCTATGGGTTACTTGAGGTATCCTCCTCCTGCTATCCTTTTCACTGGCCCTGAAAACAGTCAAGACCTTCCTCTTGAAACCGCTGGAAGGAACCGAGTTTCCTGGAAGATACCTTTTATACAAGGGTGGTTGATGGCTCAAGTTCATGGTGTCTCAGCTCCTAACAGAGCCCTCTCACCTAGTCTTGCAGTTACAGAATTACCTTGTACTGTCAAACTCACAGTGTGGGGACACGACATCAGCGACCCATTTGCACAGATGAAATCTGATAAATGTCTGTTGACTATACCGCACGTCGTCCTTTGCAGGCAAAAAACTTACTTCTTTTCCACTTTAATGGTTTATGATGTTGCTTTTTTCTGTTTTTTTAATGTATTGTTTTTGAATATTTTGCAGTGAGATGGGAGCTCATTTTTCGCCGTGCGGGAGGTATTTAGCAGCGTGTGTTGCATGTGTTATTCCTCATGCTGAGATGCAGACACTAGGACATCAAGATTCAGGGCTTGCAACTTCCCCGACTCAACACCCTGTCACAGCACACCAAGTCATTTACGAGCTTCGTGTCTATTCTCTCCAAAAGGAAAGGTAGTTAATTGCCACTTAACCTATATATCTCATTGTGTTAGTTCTACCTTTAACAGATTCAGTAAAGTATGTTTTCTTTATCCTTTTACAGCTTTGGTTCAGTACTTGTGTCAAGGGAAATTAGAGCTGCGCATTGCTTGACCTCTATCCAGGTTTGTCACCTTTTTAATGATTGTTCTATGTATTCATATGTGATATCAAGTAACTTGTAGAGACAATAGCTACTAGAGAAATTTATGTTTGTAAGAGTAAGTTTTTGTTGATTATGATTTTGGGTGCAGTTCTCACCCACCTCCGAGCATATACTGCTTGCATATGGACTGCATCATAGTTCTCTTTTGAATAGCATCGTTAGTGATGGTGAAGCTACATCACAGTTTTTCACAGTGTTGGAGGTAAATTCTCTAATGTCACACCCGTGTATTGGTAATATATAATTTAGGATATAACATAAGTTTGTGTGTGTGGATCAGATTTACAGAGTTTCGGATATGGAGCTTGTGAGAGTACTCCCTAGTTCAGAGGATGAAGTGAATGTTGCTTGTTTTCATCCTTCTCCTGGAGGTGGTCTTGTTTATGGAACCAAGGTAAAAACAAATTCAGTATCAACCATGAAGATGGGTATAATAACTGATACTGATGATTTTTTTTATATACTTTAGGAGGGTTCGCTGAGGATCTTCCAGTACAATACAGGTGAAACCTCTAACTTCACTGGACCAAACACCTATCCTGAGGAGAACTTCTCCGTGGTAGCTTAGAATTATACATCTTGGAAAAAAAACAAATCAAACAAACATATGATTTAGAGTGCTAAGCAAGAAAGAAGCCATTTTTTGGGTTTCCATGAATCTTTTTCACTCTTCTTCAAACATTTTCTTTTAGGCAAAGAGACTGATTATTAAAAGAAATGTATAAAGTATTGTTTTCTGTTGTTGTTTGTAACAGAGTACCCTTACCTTTATATATCTGTTTTATTAACAAAGGAGTCTTCTTAGGTAATGTTATGATGCTGAAGCATTAGACCATTTCCAGTCCCCTTCTATTTGTTTTCCCCTGCAATAGAAAATTGAGTTTTTTTAAATGTAAATTTCTAGTTAGACCCTATCTAATATATTTCTACATAGTTAGATCATTTCTTACCCATCACTATATTTTTTACTAAAATATAAGAATCTATTTGTTGCCCTATTTCTTGTTTATCTGTTAATGATTCAGATAATCCAGCAATACTATGACGGTGTCAATCTATGTGTGTGGTTAGAGTCCGCGGAGGTAGGATCATGTTTGTCTTGCACTATCTTATGGGTTAAAAGTGTGTTGATGCAAGCTAATCTAAATAATACGTTTTTGCTTAAGGGTGTGGTAAGTGAAAGCGGCTTGACTTGATGACAAGCAGCCCTATTGTGGACCCTGACAAGATTCAACATTATATGCCTTGTTTTTTTCATCTTTGTTTGGATTCTTGATGGTTTTTAAAGCAATTGAGCTTGTTTCATTCACACGGTTTGTTTGGTTTAAAAGAGATTTTTTTATATATTTTGGTAGAATATTAAAGTCTTATACTATTTGTTTGTTATTAATGATGAGTGAAAAGAAAGAAAAAAAAAGCCCTACTAAGAGAATGATCATTTTCAACAAAATAAGCTCATTTTAAGGATGGTTTATCCTCAAAATAAGATTTTGACAAAGAGTTGCTCTAATGATAAACCTCATTATATATGTATTGTTCTTCGAATTTGATAATATTTATTAATTATAATAACTAACATTTTATAAATAAATACACCCTAAAATAAATAAATAATATTCATAAATATATATTAAGATAACACAAATAACAAAATAATAATAAAATACAAAAACGTAAAACTAATAAAAATTTATTACGATCATTATAATGTTTCTCCAATAATTTTCATCCTTTGATCTTCTGGATTGCTTCTAGTTTAGATTATTTTGGATAAATATCATCTGCTAAATAATTAATAACTCATGTACTATGAATAAAATAATTAACTGAAGGAGTAGTACCAGTGCCGTCCCAAAGATTAGTGTGGCCTAAAGCACAATTAATTTAGGTGACCTTTTATACCAATACTAACAACAAATAGTAATACACATAATAATAAAAGTCTATACAATCACTGAATAAATAGAAAATATTTTGGAAGGGGAAGGCATCAAACAAGAGGTACGCTAACTCAAAGTGAATATAATAAACCACTAGGTTAAACCAATATCTTATGATGTGGCCCTATAAATTTTGAATATCATTTGTGGTCTAAAGCAAATGCTTTACTTGTTTTATACCAGGGATGGACCTGAGTAGTATCTTGAGCAAGATCTGAAAATAATTTAGAGGACTTCAAAACATAAATGTCATTGTTGCCATCCAACATACCAAATAATAATGTGATATGCATAGATCATAATTCTCAACAACTTTGAGAACAATTGTGCGAGACGCACTTCGACTTGCAAATCTACATCCAATGCATACAATAAAGGCTACTTAAATATATGTTGTTGGTTGTATTGAGAAGTCTGGTAGAGTCTTTTATTGTCAATGACCTAAGGTATATCATTTAAAAAAAAAAACTACTACAGTTGTGTAAGAAAATATCTTTATAATTCAATATTATTTGTAACTCTATTAATACATAGATAAGATAGAAAATCTTTCAAAGTAATTTATAGTCATTATTTTGGATATATTCATTTATAACTTATAAAAGACAATAGACTCAAACAATTGAAAAAGTTACATTTGGACCACTTCTTTCTCTTTTTGAAGATATGAAAGAAATATATGTTCATCATTCAAAAAAGAAGACGATGATAATAATACCAAATTCTCAAGAAATTCTGGAAAAGATAGAGAAAGATACAATGAAACGGAGTTAGGAACTTAGACATAACAGATATCTTCAAAGTGTGATAGGTAAAATTGTTGAAATTAATAACTTATATATGGATAGTTTGATTTCATCAAAGATCATTTTCCAGAATTTATCTTTAAAACTTTATTTTATCCAATTTACCCAATAAGTTCATATAATTTACGAAAATGCCATCAATTTTTTTT
>JABAYD010066668.1:0-11255 GCA_014822095.1 Diplotaxis tenuifolia | reverse complement strand
TCTAAAATGACACTTATTATGAAACAGAGGGAGTAAATACAATGCTTAGGAACTACGTGGTGGATTTTAAATGCACTTTAGTTTTTAATATTTCTTAGAACATACTCCTTATGTTTCATAATAAGTGTCATTTTAGGTCTTGGCACACGGATTAAGGAAACAATTAATTTTACATAATAGAATCAATAAATTTTGCATAGAAAACCGAAAACGACACTTATTTTGCAACGAAAAAAATTGTCTAAAGTGACATTTATTATGTAACGGAGGGAGTATGACGTTTGTAACTCTCTGTACATTTATTACAGAAATAAAAGTAAAAAGTATTGGAAATACAGGTAAAAAAAAAACTTACTTCATAAAGTGCGGAATTGCAATGAATCCGCTGTATAATTGGTGCGGCAACTCAAAAGAGCGGTCCATGTGTTAATTGTAGTGCTCGAAAACTGCGAACAACTTTTTGTTTTTTTTCGGAAAAACGCATATTGCAAATAAAAATGTTGATTGGTGAACCAAAAGCGGACTGTGTAATACCGCTTTGAAAAACGCCTTTACTATGTCACCATCCATAGACATAATGTATATCTAATTGTTTATCTTTGTCAACTATAACATCTAAAATACTGGTTTGTATTAGTGTTGTAGTTATCGAATTTTTTCTTTTTGAAAATTTTGTCGCTATCTGATTCAAGAGGAAATATATTGAAAACTTCTATTTGTAGATGAAAAAAAAAGTAGAAGCAGTTGGCGCTGCTGCAAATGAAGTTTTGAGGGCAGACTTTGGATGGACTCGTGGTAACGACAATGAGGACTCCAAATCTTGTGACGGCCAAATTTCTAAATGTCTCAATATGGAATCAGTGTTTTTTTGACTATTTACATTCCATACACACACAAAACCTCATATTTAATTGTATATCATATTTTCCTCTTATTTCTCCTTGTTCTATTATTAATTCCCCTACCCCAAATTATGGCAAATCCTTAATATTCATATTTTTTTTTCTACCAAATTCACTCTTTTTTCCTGTCTAGAATGGTTATGTGCGTATCTCATAGTTTATTGTTTTAGTTGTGTCTTTGTTGTTATAGTGTGTCTCTCTCTTAATTATGTTTAGCCCCTATTTCCTTTGTTTTATCTTTGTATTATATAAAAATACAAATTAGTATAACTTTAACATTTTATCAAAGAAAAAATAAGAAAATATATATTTATATGGCTGGCGATAGTGTAAAGAGAGAAAAAAAATCATTTTCCTTATATTTTATATATTGGTTTTAACGATAAGAAATTCGACAGTATAATAGTTAAATAATTTAATTCTTTTCACCATAATATTATTTTTTTTATCGGCAATATCTATCGCTACGAACGTCACATTGATGGTCCAAAGGTATTTGACCAATAATTATGAAAAGAGTAAAATCACAGTTTTGCAATTTTTGTTTTTTCACAGTTTTGCAATTTGCATGCGTAATAGAAAATCTTTTTAGCCGCAAAGATATAAAGGATTATTACGTTAATCAACACTTTTAGACCAGTTAATGATTTGCTTGGTTCGGTTGGAATTCAAATAAGCGTGACGAAAATCAATCATTGAAAGGGAGTTTACATTGAACCTAATAGTTATTATCTCAGTGTAACAACACAAAATTTAGTATGTCAAAGATTCATGATGCAGGCATGCAGGAAGCATGGAGTTTGAAACATATTTATACGATTTAAAAAAAAATTATCTCAAACCAGCCTTTTTCTTAGAAAATAAAAAATGTTAGAATTGGTGACCATAATCTAATCATTCAGTTTCTCTTAACATTTTACGAGCGATACATGCATATTTATAAAATTACCAATAAATATAATAAAATCTCTTCGATATGGTAGAATTTGAGAACAAAATTGCTTCCACGAAATGTACTGGTTAGAGGTTGCAAGTAGTTAAATTACTTGTTTTTTACTTTAAATTTAATCTAGATCTAGAGATTACATGAACAGAAAACAATATTAGATCAATAATCTCTATATAGAAGTATATTAGTCAAATGTTTCCTAATTTTTGATTTTTTTAATTTATTATAAGAAATATATAAACAGTAAATTTAGAAACAAACAAATAAACACGTATGCTGTTTCGACAATTTCTATCTATGCATATTAATTAATTAAAACATAAAAAGATGCATATGTATAGGAATAATGCATGAGTGTTTTGGATTAAAACTGTGTCTAAAGTAACTTACAATATTTTTTGAAAAAGGAATACCACTTTTTAATTTTTAATAATGTAGAAAATTCGCTAATGGAGAAAATTAGAAGAATGTCCACTATTCTCAATTTTTAGTAAAATATGTGAGCTCCTTGTCTCTATGTTAATTTAGCCAGCTTAAGTCCGAATCTTAAACATTGTCAACGATTGCTCTTGGCGGGCATCTTCAATTATTCCAATGAACTGAAATAAAATTGTGTTGAGCTCAAAAACCATAATAACATTTTAATACTGAGGTTACAGTTCAGCGACAGAATGAACTACAGTTTTTTTTTTTGTTGCTAAAACGTTAAATATCATTAAAACAAAAAGAGGAGTTTACAAATAGTGCAATCCTACGGGGAACACTTCCAAAGCAAAAAAGAATAAAAATTAGGAAACATTAAAGAGAGTAAAAGATAACTGAGCTAAACTATTTTAGGTTAGCCAAATTGACAAGAGGGAAGTTAATTTCTTCCTAATTAACTACAGTTTCGTAATTATAACTTCACAAATACTTCATATGTTTCAAATATTACATATTATATATTTTTTTCAAAATAATCAATTTTTTTTTTACATTTTGAATACATCAATTAATGATGATTTATAATTTTTAAAATATTTATTCAAATTTTATTAGTCAAAATTATTGGGAATAGTTAATTACCAAAAAATAATGTATTGGTAGTAAAAATTTCATAATTTTTTTTAATATACATGAAAACCTTAAAACATTTAATATTTAATATTTTGAAGCAGAGAAAGTATAGTTAAGAAACTCTCACAATATACCAATTTGTTAATCATTGTTCCACTTTCAACTGGAAAATATTTGGAAAATTCTAATTTTCCCATAAATTTGATATTACTTTCAAATTTTATTAAAAATAATTGCTTTTATAAATATCTTAAGTTTGTAATGAAAAAACTAGATTAACAACTGAATAATAATCAAGAAACTATAAAATCAAATGTTATCGTATTGATCGAATATATTTTTAAAAATGGTATCCAATTTATGCTATTTCATAAAGAAAAAAAAACTTTATGCTATTCCAACCAATTTCTCAAAATATTTTGTCTTTGACATGAAGATATAGAAGTTTTGACGCAGAATTAACTAAATACTATTTTGTTAATGGTTAGTCGACTTACCTTAGAAAGCACTAATTAAGAAATATCAGGAACTTCTGAAATTGTTTTTTTTTTGTAATTTCATTACTTTGGATGTTATGTAAAATCTTGCTTTCATTTCGTTTTGTCCTTTTCCTGAGGTTCTCCGACGTGTCCATAATAGAGACTCTTTTATCATCTCCAGGTTCACATGATATTTTGGTAAATTTATATGCTTTTTGATGTTCTAAATGCTATCTCAAATTGGTGTAACAAAGATGTTGCTTTATAATTCTAAAGATTGTTTACAATATATTGTTTTCCATGATAGAAAAAAAAAGGAAATCATCACTTAGTCTGACTATTTGTGTCATCTTTATATCATTTCCTAATTTAAAAACAAATTTTGACAAAAAGATAAACTTTATATCAATTTACAAAGATGAATTATTGAATTTTGTACAGATTTTGTTAAGAAGTTAACATATCTGAAAAAAAATCATTGGCTTAGTGCTATAAAGCATGAACAAAAAAAAATCAAATTTTAGTTACTTTTTGTTTATTTATCCCATTTTCAAAAATTACAAAATGTACACCAATAAATATTTTTTTCTTTTTAATTTCACCATAAAAAGGGTATATATATGTATATCAAATTATTAAATATTCAATGAAAATAAACATTTGACACAAGGAAATCCAATTTAAAAAATATTTGTGACAATTTAGTTATTTAAAAAATATTGATCACGTCTTCAACCCAAAATATTCGCCAACTATATAACAAACAAACACTCTCTTCCTCTCTTCTCTCTCAACCTCTCCTCCCCAGATCATCAGAACTCCACGTCAGCAAATCTCCCGTCCCAAACTCGCCGGAGAAACCAAGAAACTTAACCATCATGATTCCTTACGTAACGGTTGAGGAAGCTTCCTTGGCGCTCGGAAGAAACCTCACGTGGTTGGAGACAGTTTGGTTCGAGTACTCCGCCACAAAGTCCGACTACTATCTCTACTGCCACAACATTCTCTTCCTATTCCTTGTCTTTTCTCTTGCTCCTCTCCCTCTGGTTCTCGTCGAACTGGCTCGATCCGCTTCTGGTTGGTTTGACCGTTACAAGATCCAACCCAAAGTAAACTACTCCTTGTCCGACATGTTCGGATGTTACAAAGACGTCATGAAGATGTTCATCCTCGTCGTTGGTCCATTACAACTCGTTTCTTATCCTTCCATTCAGGTAATCTTTTGAATCATTGACAGAATCATGAATATTTTCAGAATCATGAAAGTTTTCATTTACGTTCTTGTTCTTGAAAAAATACAGATGATTGGGATACGATCTGGTTTACCATTACCAACACTTTCAGAGATGCTGCCACAGTTGTTTGTCTACTTCTTGATAGAAGACTACACAAACTACTGGGTGCATAGATTTTTCCACAGTAAGTGGGGATACGAGAACATTCATCGTGTTCATCACGAGTACACAGCTCCTATTGGATATGCAGCACCTCATGCACATTGGGCTGAAGTTTTGCTTCTTGGAATCCCAACGTTTATGGGACCAGCGATTGCTCCTTGTCACATGATAACCTTTTGGTTGTGGATTGCTTTAAGGCAAATTGAGGCTATAGAGACTCACAGTGGGTAAGGGCGTGGTTTTAAAAAAAATCAAACAACAAGTGTCTTTCCTTTTTGTTGTTGTTACTTTACAGTTTATACACTTACTCTTGGTTATATTAATAAGTGACAGCATCATATCAATTGTTTCTTACATCTTTTAGTTAGTTTATGTATATATATTATATAGAAGAGGCCACGCTGTGGTAGATACAATAGTGGCTCATCTTTTTACAACTGGGCCTATGTTAGGTATTAGGTTTTTTTATTCTTATATTTTTTAGGCTTTTTAAGCTATTGGGAATTGTTTGGGTACTGGTTAGTAGAATAGATACTATTGGTGAACAATTAGATAGGCTCTATTTTTCTATAATTTAACTTTTGTCAGTAACCCAAAACATGTAAAGCAAGAGACAAGCGAGGTAAGAGGAAACTCGGCTCACTTAGTCTCTTGGATTTACTTAAGTGTTTTCTTGCTTGTTTGAAAAGGTTGCAATGTATCTCGATTGACTTTAGGAAATGACGTTTGTTTGTACTTTTTGGGTACAAATGTTAAGTTATGGGGTTTATTTGTTGTCATTTCAGATATGATTTTCCATGGAGTCCTACAAAATATATCCCTTTCTATGGTGGTGCTGAGTACCATGACTACCATCACTACGTTGGAGGACAAAGCCAGAGCAACTTCGCTTCAGTCTTTACTTATTGTGATTACATTTATGGAACTGACAAGGTAAGTGTTTCAAAAAAAAAAAAAATTAACCAAATTGATACACCAATTCTAGCTTTTAAACATTAACCATGTGGTTGTTATATATTATTCTTCCTCATTAGGGTTACCGATTCCAAAAGAAGCTTCTCGAGCAGGTAGGCCAGTTGATTTCCTGACCTATTGAAGAAGAAACTATAGACCGTGATGTTTTAACAAAATATGCTTTGTTTGTAGATCAAAGAGTCGTCCAAGAAGAGCAACAAGCATAAGGGAGGAATCAAGTCCGATTAGTAAATTAAGATATGGTCCTGTTGAAGAAGTTACGTGTGGAGAAGATGTAGGCAAATCTAGTCAGCTTCACGAAAAAAAAGATAAGGGGAGTAGTAGTAGTAGTTTGATATTTTTCAGGTGTGTCTTCTCTTTTTTTTTTTTTTTTGGTGTGTCTTCTATCTTACGTCTGCAAAGTTGTTACTAACTGCTTTTTTTTCTTAAGTACACATGAAAACTGGTGCTTCCGACAAGTGTGGGTATAAGTGTGTGTCGGGACTGGGTTTTGTTCTTTTCTCGCATTTTATTTAGTTTATTTTGTTTCGCCTTGGAGAATGCAAAATATGTCATCAAAGCCATGTTTGTTCTTATTAAAATGTAGTATTTGATAAACCTTTGCTCGTACTTATCACTACTTTGGTAAATGGTAAACAATGTATAAATTTTATAACATTACAACGCATCAAGCCCGTCTAGCTCAGTTGGTAGAGCGCAAGGCTCTTAACCTTGTGGTCGTGGGTTCGAGCCCCACGGTGGGCGATGCTCTTTTGCTTTGTAGGAAAGATGGCGTTCTTCAAAATGGCAATTCATTAGCTTTTTAACATAGGGAGGACATTCTATTTCCAACACAAAAAAATCCATTGTAGGAAAGATGGCGTTCTTCTTGAATGGGGCAACACCGGACTCGTTGAAGGAGACTAGGAGACAGAATAAAATGTCGTCTTTGGTTCATTCTTACAGGGTAGTTTTTTATTGTTCACACAATCCCTGCTTTATACAACTATACAAGGGTAGTCTTGTTTTTGGAAATGACCTTAATGAGATCATGAATAGATGAACTACTACACCACAAATACAAAGAAGCAAACATGTTACTGATTGATTATTTGTTTTGAATACAAATACAGTTCATAACGTGAAAGAAAGATGTGAACTTGACCCATCACTTAGTTTTAAGGGAAAGAATATGGTTTGGCTAGGCAACTAGAAGATAAACAGTAGAGGAACTGAGAAGTGACATCTCATAAATCAATATGACTCGGTCCACTACTCTATAATCCAATCGCATAGCTCGCTGGTTTTCTACTGTAAAATAAATTAATGACCTTGGACTCGATTTTATGTTTCATTTGCTTTTTTTGTCAACCATATACATACTTTAAATAAACTCAGCTAACCAAACATTTGACTTCATATCTATGTGAACGGAGTATGATGACTGTATACGAGCATTCTATGATACCTGTCCTTCCTCAACACACTAACTGGCTCTGTCCACAAGTACTACTAGTACTATCTAAGAACCTCAAAATTATTATTGCTATAAATTTGGAGAAAGTAGAAAAACTTGTTGGATTAACTATGAACTCATGTGGGAATATACAAATAACTTTTAAACAAACCTCAAATTTTAAACGTCAAGAGCAAACCAATTGCTGGAATGATCTTTAACAATCATGGGATTAAAGGGCATATCCTTTTGTTTTATCCAGTACACATAAACATTGATATTCCAGGGGTTTGGAGTTATCATGAGTGGATCCAAGCTTTTGAGAAGTTCATGGACGCCATTCTAACATCCTTTAACTTATCTATGGCTCTATTATGTTGTGGAGAAGTGAAAGTCGGAAAAGGCTAGATGTTCTTCCTGCGGCCAGTTTGATTCTGATGATCATGCGATTGTGAATGGAACAGCGGTTGTGATTGGTTGGAGATGGATAATGAAGAAGGTGTTGGATCTTACTTAAAAACCTTGTCGATAAACACCGATGCATTGTTGAGATTTGATTGCGCGGAGATAAATAACTGCAAGCTATGAACATCTTTGAAGGCAATGAACATGAAACCATGTAATAATAAGCAAAATAGATTGAATAACTACAGAATGTATATGCATCGAAGACCAAAGCTACTTTATTCTTCCGACAAAGATCGAAAAGACAAATGAGTTTCCACCATTTAAAAAACAACTAATAAGTCCTGAAGATGTACATTGCTCAAAATCTACTACAAATAAATGAAGCAAAATCTAGCAACACAGAAACAATGTAGATATGTTGAGAGATAACCATGTGTTTGTCCATTAACAGTCGAGCCAACTAGAGCCAGAGAGAGATCTCTCACCAAGACCTCTTCTTCTTCGAGCCTGTGTAAAACCCCATATACCATTTAACAAACTTCTTCAAACCCGTCTCAAGAACAACCTCAGGTTTATAACCAATCTCTCTTTGCGCCAGCGTGATATTAGCATGAGTTCACTCAACATCCCCATTCCTCGGCAAAGGCATAACCTTCCTCTTAGCTTTCATCTTCAAAAGCTTCTCCAATATCGTCACAAGCTTAGTAACAGGAACAGGAGAAGTATTCCCCAAATTGTAAATCCTAAACATGGCAGGACCTTTCTTCTTCCCACCACTACCAGTACTCTTCTCCGCAGTATCCAACGCACCTAAACACCCCTTCACAATATCATCAATGTAAGTGAAGTCCCTAGCAACACTACCTTTATCAGGAGACTCAAACACTGTAATCGTCTTCCCTTTGAGTATATCTTTAGTGAAAAAGAAGTAAGCCATGTCTGGTCTCCCCCAAGGCCCATAAACCGTGAAGAATCTCAAACCGGTTAACGATAAACCGTAAATATGGTTATACGTATGCGCGATTCCTTCACCCGCTTTCTTCGTCGCTGCGTATAAACTCGCTGGCTGGTCCGTACGGTCTCTCTCCGAGAAGGGTACTCTCGAGTTCAGACCGTAAACAGAACTAGACGAAGCCCAGACAACCGCGGGCTGAGGACTCGCGGACTTCGAGGCTTCGAGTAGATTCACGAACCCAGCGATGTTGCTGTTCACATACGATCCTGGGTTCTGCATCGCGTAACGCACACCGGCTTGAGCCGCGAGATGCATGACGTGCGTGAAGAGTACGACGTCGTAGAGCTTCCTCAGCAAAACGGCGTCGTTTATGTCTCCCTCCACGACGAAGACGCCTGATCTCTCTAGAAGCCCTTGTCTCGCTCGTTTCAGCTTCGGGTCGTAGTAACGGTTGAAGTTGTCGAGTCCCAGGACCCCGTCGCCGCGTTTCCGCAACGCGATCGAGACGTGGGTCCCGACGAACCCGGCGGCTCCGGTGACTAGAACCGTTAGGCCGCCGCGAGAGCGTGGGCGAGCGGATTTGCGGACTTGTTTCTCCCAGTGAGAGCCGCCGTACTTGTTGGTGTTATTTAGATTTTTTTTTAATAATTAGTTTCTTGGCAATTATTTTTTGTGTCTTTCATTTTCATCCATTTTAACTCCAAATTTCAAATGACGTATAACTTTATATTGAAAACCTATGACGATGATATTTAACACAGAAACATGATTAGAAAAACATTTGTTTGTCTAGTAAATAGAGTAGTTGTTTTTATAATGTCTCTCAATGCGTTTTCAACAACAAAAAATAGACTTTAGTTTATAATAAACTAGTGGTGTGCCGGCGCTACGGGTTCATATGTATTTTTTAATTCAAATTTGAAATCTTGTGTTATTATTTGTAGTATTTAGAATTGTTTGAAATTAGTTTGTATGTGTAGTGGTTGAGACCAGGTTTCTATGTTTGGAAGTTTGATGGATGATTGTTTGTTTTAATTATGACTAGATTTTGACCCGCACGTCCGTGCGGGTATTTGGTTTAAGTTTTATATAAATAAATATTTTTGTACATGAATATTATTAGATTACAATGGAAAACTAATATCATTTTATTTTTTTTATTATATACAATTTTGTTAGACGGTCTTAGTTATTTTTTAAAAAATTCAATATACTTTATATCAAGAATACAATGACTAATAATATAATAGCAAAGTAAATATTTGTTTTTAACTATTCTTGTACACTCATCTATATTTGTCCTATTTTTATGATTAACTAAAGAAAAAAAACACAAAACAAACAAACAAACCAAAAAATAATAAGATCAAGGGAATCTCCATATAGCATAGTGTAGCTCACTCTTTCTATCTACATTTTCCCTTAACAAATTTTCTTCTCAACATAAGCCCGATAATACAACCCACAGAGCAACATATGATTACTATTCTTTTCACTGATCTCCAAAATACTATCACTCTCTAGGTTTTATTATACTCAAAAATTAAATGAGAAAATGACAACATCCTGATAACACATATTTAATTCAAAATGATGGAACATTGGCTTGCTCTTTGGTTAGGACATGGTTAAAGACTTGAAGTCACCTCTTCCCTTCTCTTCATGATTTTTCTCCGAATCCATAATTTCTTTGAACATCTCTATAAATTTCTTCATGCGTTCCTAAACATAAGAAACAAAACTCCAGATCACACCACACCACACCACAATCAAATACCCAAATAAAACCTCATTTCTTACCACTTATAAGTTAACAAAAATGTCAAACCTGAAAATCCTATTTTCTTTGATATAATCCTTGTTGGTCCATTTATTCACAGACATATTCTCAGAATTGTCATGTATATCCAAATAAAATAACATTAGAATTAATCTCATGAAATATTGTTTCACGGAGATGAGGATTTTTAGACATACCACATACGACACTAACTGTCACTCTTTCATATTCATTATCCTTAATAACATCTCCTTCTTAAAATGATTAAAAATCAAACTTTTCCATGGACTTCTCCTTCCTCAGACGGCACAGGTAGATACAAACGTCCTTCCTAAACTTATTACTGAAAAAAGAAAAATTACTATGAAATTTTAGATATATATAGAGAATAATCAATTGAAAGAAAATTAAGAGTGAGAGATGAATGTATAAGCCATGGAGTGTTATACAGATGATCACACGGTGAGATCTACGGAGCTCCGATGGGATTTATCACATGAAGAAAGTCTTCGCTCTGCCTCGTGCTACGCAACTTCGATGAGCTCTCCACCGTGCACTCTTCTAAATAGAACAACACTATTAAGAGGAATTTACACCTTTGTCAGTGTCCCAGGCATTTATCACTCGTCCTCTTTGTGACCAAGAAGGTTAAATATTAAATCAATTCAATAAAAAAAATTAGGTTAATGCAAGCTAAAGACTAAAACAACCTTAATGAGTTAAGAGTTTAGGTTTAACGCAAATTCTAATGGCACAGATTAGTAATTATTGAGAAAAACTCAGGGTTAATTTCTAATTGTACTTCTGTTTTAATAAATTAGATTAAAGTTGTTACAAAAAAACAATTGTTTCTTACTATTTATTCCCATTTCTTAGACCAAAATTTTCCACTTAGATATTTTATTTCTCCGTAAAGTTG